>WNYA01001149.1:0-87355 GCA_019512145.1 Engystomops pustulosus
GAAGCGTCCATATTGTGTCCCCCGTAGTGTTCCCTATGGCCTGGGCTCTATGTGGTATATGTGTCCCCCGTAGTGTTCCCTATGGCCTGGGCTCTATGTGGTATATGTGTCCCCCGTAGTGTTCCCTATGGCCTGGGCTGTATGTGGTATATGTGTTCCCTATGTATGTGGTATAACTGCTGGGGATAGGCCGCCCCTTTAAGTACTCCGTGCCGTAGAGTAATGCTGCCTTTAAGGGGCTCCGTGCGTGCAGAGAAGAGATTTATGACCTCAGAAGGTTATTTACACCTCTGAGCCCTCAGTAACTGCCGAAGTGGATGTGGGGCCCCCGTGTCCTGCCCCCCTGTCTGCCCTCCCTGTGACCTCGCCCCAGTGTCTGCCCCACTTGTGCCTGCCCCCTGTCCGTGCCCCCTGTTCCTGACCCCTTGTCCGCTGTGCCCCCTGGTCCTGCCCCCTGTCCTGCCCCCTGTCCTGCCCCCTGTCCCTGCCCCCATGTCCTGCCCCCTGTCCTGCCCCTGTCCTGCCCCCTTTGCCGGACCCCTGTCTGCCCCCTTTTCCTGGCCCCGAAATCCCCTCGGCTTTTTACATTATTATCTTGTTTCAGAGGGGGGGGGGGGTTTTTAAGTAACTCTAAAAGTGGGACCCCTGCCCCCTGTGGGTGGCCCCGGATGCCATAGGAAAAACCTTCAGCAGGTGTTCCTCAAACTCCCGGCCCAGGGATGAGAATGTCCTTAATATAGAATATCCCTCATTTATTGTGAAAATTTCACCTGGTACGCACGAAAATAACAATCCACTCCAAAGTCAGAACAAATCGATCGTTCTTCCGCGCACCGTGTAGTGCTGCGGGGGATGTCTTTCCCGATCTTCTGTGCTATAGCAACGCGATTGACAAGTATTTGTTTGGTATCATAATGAGATAAGAATCTCCTCTCTCAGATCCACTTGGCTTAGCTTCCGTGAGCTACAGAAACTGGACGTTAGCTGGCGTGCGAAATAAAAGGGGAAAGGGCGCCACAATATGCAGCCTAAAGATTCCGTTCCTGCTTAGTATGTCCAGTTACTGTAGATCACGAATCAACCTTGTGTGGTATGAAATAGTTAGGGGGGGGGAAGTGTTTATTCTTTATATGACACCAGCAGCTTGTTTCTAGTTGGTGCTAAGAAAGAAGAGATCGGGGCTAAACTTGACTCTTTTATGTGAGAAAAAGAGGTCAAAGGAGCGTATTTGCCTGACTTTGGGAGGGAGACATTTATAGGAAAACATGTAAATTACCTGACCTGATGGGAGTAATGTAGTTTAGTCGCGTTCCCATAGGTTCAGTGCTGAGAGACACATGTCTTAGTGGTGTACCCGGGATATGAAAGCATCTGCGCCATCTCTTTCTGCCGTGCGGTGTATGAGTGGCTTTGGCTTTATTGCAGGCCCAGGTCTTCCTGGAAGCCCCCCATCAGGAACCGCTGCGGTTTTATCGTGCATGTATGATGGCGCACATTGTCCTGTTCAGGAGAAGGATTATTATGTATCAAGCATGTCCCGGACCAGACAGGGACAAGAGACGAGCTGCGAGGTCTTGCAGAGTTCACCTCCTGGTTTCCAACTATTGAACGTTGTGAAAGTCACAATTTCTGCCGCGATTTTTGGGGATTCAATTCTTTTTTTATTCCTTTATTTAGTCCTTGGTCCCATACAGAAAAAAAAAAATTGAAATTTCCAGGGGCAATAAAAATTTTGTTTTTTCTGGGAGCTACAATTCTAAAATATACAGTTCTATCTACTTACATACAAATTCACCTATAGAACAAACTTGCTTGTATATGGCAATTTGCAAGCGTCTGTGAGTACAGATTCTACCTAACAGACGGCGGCCTTGGAGTTTAATACAAATTACCAAGCTGTATGGCAAAACCGATTGTCATGGCCAAATGACATTAATGGGCAGCGCCCACCCGTCGGGCAGGACATTTAAAAATAGTAAGGCACCCACCATCAGTGGCAGCCAATTGATCGGGTTTGGTGTGTTAGCGGACCGGTGTTTGCTGTTTCTCTTTCTGCAGCCCATGATCTGAGGCCCTCTTTTATACTCCCCCCTGCTTTTCCAGACACGAATCTAAGCGGGGGGGGTTAGTAATTGTTTTGTGTTTTTTTTGGTTAAACAGTGATTTTAATTATCGTTACCAATGTAACACCAAAAACATTGTATTTATAACTGCCCATCCATGTTGTCCAGTTGACTCACACCACGTCAACGCATCATGTACATGATGGAACCTTCGTCAGTTATTCCACGGTTTGACTACCTGGAAACGTTTCCAATGGCTTTATATAAACATTACACAAATGCACAATGTCACCTGGATCCCTGCCAGAAAACTGCACAGAGTCTTCATCATTATCTCCTCGCTGCTCTCACTACTTCCTGCTCCCTCCTACTCCCCATCCCCTCATTCAAATCTGAACTGACTGCGAGCTGCAACAAATCTCTTTCAGTCTTAGGTCTGCATGAGAACAGGAGCAGGAAGAGCAGGGAGGAGATAATGATGATGCCTCCTTGACTCAGTGCAGTTTGCTGGGAGCCAAGTAATCTGTTATCAGCTTGTAAAACTGGGAGGAACCAGTAATGTTACCATTATAAAAAGCAGATTTGGAATTGGTAATTTATTATTATTAAAGGAAATCTTCCATGAATATCCATCCTGATAAATCCGGGACATTACTCATAGATCCAGGCCCACCGGGGGACATTATCAATAGATCCGTGGCACCGGGGCCATCACTCCATAGATCCAGGCACCGGGACTGTGGAGATCTTCTTATAGTTGTTCTTCTTCAATTCTAATTATGTGAATTAGCCAAAAGGGCTCTTGGGAGTCTCTGTCTCCACCTCCCCCCCTGCTCCCTCTTCAATCTGACTCCTGTAATCTCACACGGTGGGAGGGGGGAAGTGCTCCTACACAGTATAACAGCCTGTGAAGCTGCAGCACGGAGGGGTTTTGGTAACGCCCCCAGGCCCTTCTGGCTTATGGTTTATCAAAAGGTTGTTTGTGGTAGAGAAGGAGACCAGGGAAGAACATTATAAAGACATGAGCGGGTGCCCGGGCTATAGAATGATAGGTAAGTGTCCCTGCTTTATCATGATGGATTTTGATGGTAGATTTTCTATGGTTATGGGAACCTGTCATTGGGTGAAAATGTGAAATCCTGTTGACGGGTTCACTTTAAAGAAACAATTAATCAAATTAATGGTGTGGATTGTAGGTTCATGACCCAGGGATTTACACAATGATCTGGAACTTTTTGCTGCTTCCCTTTTTAGCGTCTTCCTACAGATAACCTGCAGTCTCCAATTCTACCAATTTGTTGACACTTGGGTGGGTTGAGACTGGTGTACGCTGCACACAGAAAGTAAAGGAGCAGCATGGAGGACATTATAGAGCAGTACTGACTTGTACTTCTGTAAATAAGCACATACAGTGGCATAGAAAACCTACTA
This sequence comes from Engystomops pustulosus, assembly GCA_019512145.1. NCBI lineage: Eukaryota > Metazoa > Chordata > Amphibia > Anura > Leptodactylidae > Engystomops > Engystomops pustulosus. The sequence continues at coordinate 3,495 of WNYA01001149.1, forward strand.
CTAGCAGCAGCAGCCTCTGTGCCATGTCTGTGAAGCATTTTCCTACGATAAGGTCTGTAGCAAAGATTCTCACCCTTAACCCTCGCCAGTTGAAGGGATTTTCCATGAATCCTCCTCATGTGATTGGGCTGTATAATCCGCAAAGCAGCAACGCGGGTGCAAGGATTATACCGGATTTCTGTCAGGTTGTATGACCAGTTCTGCAGACTCCACTTTCACCTTCTGGTCCCAGTTTTTCAGGTTTTAGTTCTGATTTCTTTCTGGTTTCCGTCTTTCCTCAGAGAAAGCGACAAATGAATATAACACGTCGGAGGATTGGGGCCTCATCATGGACATCTGCGACAAAATCGTGAACACTCCCAACGGGTGAGAGATCCGTCACCACGGGAACAGAATAATCCTCATTGTATGGTCCCAGGTCTTATCAGATAATTGTATTACTATTCTACACGTTTCCAGAATATTTGGATGGATGTATTGTCATTGGTTGTTTCCATACCCCCCCCCCATGACCATGGTCAGGGCCGGCTGCAGGTATAAGTAGCCCCTGGGCGCCAGTGCCTCAGTGGGCCCCTTTGCTATGTCTCCCTACAGCCTCTTTAGCCCCCTCCTGTTACCCACCATATGTTTTTCGTGTTTCCATGGTGTTTGGCTGCTTTTAAAGCCTTTTTCTTCATTGATGGAAGTGTAAGCTGCTGTGTTTACATGTTCACACCTGCTTACACTACTAGCAATGGAAGAAAATGCTTTCTAAGCAGCCAAACACTGGGAGAGACAGAAGCGGCTATGGCAGAGTCTGCAGAGGAGGGATGGGGACAGGTCACACCGGATGGAGTAGGTCACACGGGTTGTGTATATGTGTACAGAGAGGGAAGCGGCTATGGCAGAGTCTGCAGAGGAGGGATGGGGACAGGTCACACTGGATGGAGTAGGTCACATGGGTTGTGTATATGTGTACAGAGAGGGAAGCGGCTATGGCAGAGTCTGCAGAGAGAGGATGGGGACAGATTCACACCGGATGGAGTAGGTCACACGGGTTGTTTGTATATGTGTACAGAGAGGGGAAGCGGCTATTGGCAGAGCTGCAGAGGAGGGGATGGGGGACAGGTCACACCCGGATGGAGTAGGTCACAACGGTTGGGTTGTGTATAGTGTACAAGAGAGGGAAGTGGCTTATGGCACGAGGTCTGCAGAGGGAGGATGGGACAGATCACACCGGATGGAGTAGAAAACACGGGTTGTGTGTATAATGTGTACAGAGAGGGAAGCGGCGGCAATGGCAGAGTCTGCAGAGGAGGGATGGGGACAGATCACACAGGATGAGGAGGTAGGTCACAAGGTTGGTGGTATATGTGTAAAGGAAGGAGAGGGGAAGCGGCTATTGGCAGAGTCTGCAGAGGAGGGGATGGTGGGACAGGTCAACGGATGGAGTAGGTCACACGGGTTGTGTATATGTGTACAGAGGAGGGAAGTGGCTATGGCAGAGTCTGCAGAGGAGGGATGGGGCACAGTTCACCACCGGATGGAGTAGAACAACGGGTTGTGTATATGTGGTACAGAGAGGAAGCGGCAATGGCAGAAGTCTGCAAGAGGGAGGGATGGGGAACAGATCACACCGGATGGAGTAGGTCAAACGGGTTTGTGTTATATGTGTACAGAGAGGGAAGCGGCATGGCAGAGTCTGCGAGGAGGGGATGGGGAACAGATCACACCGGATGAGTAGGTCACACCGGGTTGTGTATATGTGTACAAGAGAGGGAAGTGGCTATGGCAGAGTCTGCAGAGGAGGGATGGGGACAGATCACACCGGATGAGGTAGGTAAACGGGTTGTGATATTGTGTACAAGAAGGAAGTGGCTATGGCAGAGTCTGCAGAGGAGGGATGGGGACAGATCCAAACCGGATGGAGTAGGTCACACGGGTTTGTTGTATTGTGTACAGGAGAGGGAAGCGGCTCTTATGGCAGAGTCTGCAGAGGAGGGATGGGGACCAATCACACCGGATGGAGGTCAGGTCACACGGGTTGTGTTTATATGTGTACAGAGAGGGAAAAGTGGCTAGGAGAAGTCTGCAGAGGAGGAGGATGGGACGGTCACACCAGATGGAGTAGGTCACACGGGTTGTGTATATGTGTACAGAGAGAGGAAGCGGGCTATGGCAGAGTTTGCAGAGGAGGGATGGGACGATCACACCGAGATGGAGTAGATCACCGGGTTTGTGTATATGTGTTACAGAGAGGGAGGAAGCGGCTATGGCAGAGTCTGCAGAGGAGGAGGATGGGACAGATCACCACCGGATGGAGTAGATCACACGGGTGTGTATGTTATGTTGTACGAGAGGGAAGTGGCATATGGCAGAGTCTGCAGAGGAGGGATGGGGACAGATCACACCGGATGAGAGTAGGTCACACAGGGTTATGTATATGTTACAGAGAGGGAAGGGAAAGTGGCTATGGCAGAGTCTCTGCAGAGGAGGGATGGGGACAGATCCACACGGATGAGTAGAGGTCACACGGTTGTGTTGGTAGGTAATGGTACAGAGAAGGGACAGTGGGCTATGGCAGAGTCTGCAGAGGAGGGATGGGGACAGACAACCGGGGGATGGAGTAGGTCAACACGGGTTGTGTATATGTGGTACAGGAGAGGGAAGCGGCTATGGGCAGAGTCTGCAGAGGAGGGATTGGGGGACAGATCACACCGGATGGAGGTAGGTCACACGGGTTGTGTATATGTGTACGAGAGGGAAGTGGCTATGGCAGAGTCTGCAGAGGAGGGATTGGGGACAGATCACACGCGGATGGAGTAGAACACACGGGTTGTGTAATATGTGTACAGAGAGGGAGAGCTAAGCGCTATGGCAGAGTCTTGCAGAGGGAGGATGGGGACAGATCACACCGGATGGAGTAGGTCACACGGGTTGTGTATATGCTTACAGAGAGGGAGTGGCTTATGGCAGAGTCTGCAGAGAGGAGATGGGGGACAGGGTCACACCAGATGGAGGTAGGCATCACACGGGTGTGTATATGTGTACAGAGAGGGAAGCGGCTATGGTGGCAGGAAGAGTCTGCAGAGGAGGGATGGGGACAGATCACACGGATGAGTAGGTCACACGGGTTTGTGTATATGTGTACAGAGAGGGAAGCGGCTAAGGCAGAGTCTGCGAGGAGGGATGGGGACAGATACACCGGATGGGTAGTCACACGGTTGTGTTATATGTGTACAGAGAGGGAAGCGGCTATGGCAGAGTCTGCAGAGGAGGGATGGGGACAGATCACACCGGATGGAGTAGGTCACACGGGTTGTGTATATGTGTACAGAGAGGGAAGCGGCTATGGCAGAGTCTGCAGAGGAGGGATGGGGACAGATCACACCGGATGGAGTAGGTCACACGGGTTGTGTATATGTGTACAGAGAGGGAAGTGGCTATGGCAGAGTCTGCAGAGTGGAGGGATGGGGACAGGTCACACTGGATGGAGTAGGTCACACGGGTTGTGTATATGTGTACAGGAGAGGGAAAGTGGCTATGAGAGTTGCAGAGGAGGATGGGGACAGATTCACACCGGATGGAAGTAGTCACAAGGGTTGGTGTATATGAATATGTGTAACAGAGAGGGAAAAGGCGGCTATGGGCAGAGTGGCAGAGGAGGGATGGGGACAGGTTCACACGGGTGTGTATATGTGTACGAGAGGGAAGAGGCTGTATGGCAGGAGTCTGCAGAGGAGGGATGGGGACAGGTCACACTGGATGGAGTAGGTCACATGGGTTGTGTATATGTGTACAGAGAGGGAAGCGGCTATGGCAGAGTCTGCAGAGGAGGTATGGGGACAGATCACACCGGAGGATGGAGTAGGTCACATGGGTTGTGTATATGTGTTACAGAGAGGGGAGCGGGTATGCAGAGAGTCTGCAGAGGAGGATGGGGAACAGGTCACAACAACGGATGGAGTAGTCACAACGGGTTGTGGATATGTGTACAGGAGAGGGAAGCGGCGTATGGCAGAAGTTGCAGAGGAGGATGGGGACCAGATCACACCGGATGGAGTAGGTCACACGGGTTGTGATATATGGTGTACAGAGGGAGGGAAAGGCGGCTATGGCATGTGGTTGCAGATGGAGGGATGGGGACAGATCACACAGGATGGGTAGGTCACACGGTTGTGTATATGTGTACAGAGAGGGAAGCGGCTATGGCAGAGTCTGCAGAGGAGGTATGGGGACAGATCACACCGGATGGAGTTGGGTGTGTATATAGAAGACACGGGGTGTACGCTTTAGTCGGCAATCAGTAACCTGGACTGTTGTATTTTGTCTTCTAGCGCGAAGGACGGCCTGAAGGCGATCATGAAAAGGGTTAATCACAAGGTTCCCCACGTGGCGCTGCACGCCCTGACTGTAAGTAGCTTCCGCCATATACAGCAGTTACTTACCGTCCTGCGCTATGAGATGTGTCTCACGTGTCGCCTCTTTCTCCTGCGCCTCCTCAGTTATTAGGGGCCTGCGTCTCCAATGCGGGGAAAGGCGTTTCATCTAGAAATATGTTCCAGAGATTTCGCCAGCGAGGTGCGCGGAGTGATCAGTAAGGTGCGTCCACACGTGGCCTCCACTTCTTACAATGAAGTTATTGATTTATACTGAACTCTGGACACTGGCGGTAAAGACCATGAGTCCACATTATGTACACGATAGCTCGGGCTGTATAATGTCCTGGATTTATAAATTATAACAAAGCATCAAAAGGTTAGAATCCATCCTGATAACCGGGGACATTACTCACAGATCCAGGCACCGGGAATTACCACCAAATCCCGGCACCGGGGGACATTACTCACAGATCCCGGCACCCGGGACATTACCAGATCCGGAACCGGGGACATTTACCACAGATCCCGGCACCGGGGACATTATCACAGACCGGACCGGGGACATTACCCCAAGATCCCAGGCAACGGGGACATTACCACAGATCCGGCACCGGGGACATACCCACACGCATCCGGCACCGGGGACCAATACTCACAAGATTCCGGCACGGGGACATTCATACCCACCTAGGGATCCCGGCACCGGGGGAACATTACACCACAGATCCCGGCACCGGGGACATTACTCACAGATTCCCGGCCACCGGGGACATTACTCATAGATACCCGCGCACGGGGAACATTACCCACAGGATCCCCGGCAACGGGACATTACTCACAGATCCCGCACCGGGACATTACTCATAGATCCCGGCACCGGGGGGAATTACTCATAGATCCGCACCGGGGACTACCCCCCCCCCCCCCCACGATCCCGGCACCGGGGACATTACCCACAGATCCCGGCACCGGGGACATTACCCACAGATCCCGGCACCGGGGACATTACCCACAGATCCCGGCACCGGGGGACATTACCCACAGATCCCGGCACCGGGGACATTACTCACAGATCCCGGCACCGGGACATACTCACAGATCCCGGCACCGGGGACATTACTCAAAAGATCCGGCACGGGGACATACCCACTAGATCCCGGCACCGGGGGGACTTACCCATAGATCCCGGCAACCGGGGACATTACCCATAGATCCGGCCAGGGAATACCATAGATCCAGGCACGGGGACATTACCCGCAATACCCGGGCACCGGGGACTTATATCGGCTATTCTGTCACAGTACAGACGGTCCCCGACTTATAGCAGATAGCAACAGTCTCACCATCCAGTGCCCCCGCATATAGCAAACAGTCTCACCATCCCGTGCCCCCCACAGCATTTATAGCACAGTCTCACCATCCCAGTGCCCGCATATACGCAACGATCACCATCCCACGGGCCCCGCCATATATTTATAGTGCAGCAGTCTCAACATCCCATGTGCCCCCCGCATATCAGCAGCAGTCTCACCATCCCAGTGCCCCCGCATATAGCAGCAGTCTCACCACCCAGTGCGCCCCGCATTATAAGCATATAGCAACAGTGCCAACCATCCCCAGTGCCCCGTCATATAGCAAACAGTCTCCACCCATCCCAGTGCCCCGCTATAGCAAGTCTCACCATCCCAGTGCCCCCGCATATAGCAACAGTCTACACCATCCAGTGCCCCCGCATATAGCAACAGTCTCACCACCAGTGCCCCCGCATATAGCAACAGTCTCACATCCCAGTTGCCCCCGCATATAGCAGCAGTCTCACCATCCCAGTGCCCCGCATATATATAGCAGGGCATCTCACCATCCCAGTTGGCCCCCGCATATAAAGCACACAGTCTCACCATCCCAGTGCCCCCGCTATTAAGAAACAGTCTCACCATCCGTGCCCCCGCATATAGCAGCCAAGTATCACCATCCCAGTGCCCCCCATATAGCAGCAGTCTCACCATCCCAGTGCCCCCGCATATAGCAAACAGTTCTCACCATCCCAGTGCCCCCCGCATATAGCACAGTTCACCATCCAGTGCCCCCGCATTTAGCACAGTCTCACATCCAAGTGCCCCAGCATATGCAACAGGTCTCCACCATCCCCACATGGCCCGCATATTTCATAGTCTATGTTCTCTACAATGGAATAAAATGATTGCTAATTGTAGGCGCACCCAAAAGTATGGAGAAGCTTAAAAGCAGCATGATGACGGAATGGTCTGAAAAGCATTCAGAAGATCCCAGTTCAGCTTAATATCGGCCACCATAAAATATCTGAAGGAGGAAGGAGTATCTTTCCCCGCAAGCCGCCTGCAGGTGTACAGGTGACGTTTTGTGATTTATCTTGTTGTGTCCGGGCGATGATGAGCTGCTGGAACTTTACTGTGATAACACAAAATCTTCTCGTAATTCCTCAGGGCGCTTTCAAACACGCCAGAAGGGACGGAACCCCCAAAAAGCAAAGAGGATGAAGATCTGCTAAAGGTTAGGTCTCTATGTCGGGCATTACTCGGCGATGGAGCTGTGTACAGGAATAAGTATTGCCGTATTGTCACCTATGGCGGTGGGAATGGTGGACACAAATATACACGGACCCTGGGATTACCAGTAATTTGGTCTGCAAGTGTTTTTGCAGATTGTATTTACAAAAAAACTGACTTTGTCATGTCATAACACAATCATCATGTGCGCCCCCCCGCCCCTCCATTTCTCACTACACTTGAGAAATATATTTTCAGCGGTCTGGAAACGAATCGACTGCTGATTTCAGTGATTTCCTATGGAAAAAACTTGCTTTGATATACGAGTGATGTGGATTACAAAATGTTCCCGCAGCAGATTTCGCTTTTGTAATCCAGGATTCCACGGCTATTTTCTATTCACAGTACGACGGTTCCCGACTTAAGAACACCCGATTACAGTCAACCCCAGTTACAAAGGGACCTCTGGATTGTTGGTAATTTCCTGTACTTTAGTCCCAGGCTACAATGATCAGCCGTAACCGTTATCACAGCGTCTGCAATGAAGATTATTGTTACTCTTCGTTCTAATGACATTCCAAAAGTTTTTTTAAATCAAATTGTCACAGACAACCCAAAAAAATTCTCTGGGGTTACAATTATAAAAATATACAGATCAACTTGCAACTACAATTCAACTTAAGAACAAACCTAAAGAAGGTTCCTGTACGGAGCCCGGGGACTGCTGTATATCCCTGCCTGACTCTTCTAAAGCCCTACTCTAAAACCCTTGTCTATGGTAACTGCATAAGGATGATGGATTACTAGCACTTTACTAACCGCGGGTACCAAATACAGACAAATAACACAAAAGCTCCCAATCTATGAGGAGAAGCTGCAAGGGGTCCCAATCCATAGAAAGTTAGGTCCCATATTCTGTGGTGCCAAATGGTTTGGTGTGGGGGCATTGTAATAATGGTGGGGCTGTGGCTTTTTTGATATCTGGGTGCATTTTATTGGGGTTATGGGGGGGGGGTCATGAAGTCAGTATAAAATGTAAGGATCTTCCTGCATCCATATCACAGCAATCGAAGCTAGTTATCTCTTCAAAGCAACAAAGACGCAACCATCAGAGATCAAAACCTTGTTCCCGACCGTGGAACGCGCAAGCACGGCAGTCAAGAAGACGGGCCAGGAATAAGTGCAGGCCCTCTGATGACTTTGAAGCCGTGGAGGACAATGAGCGGACGTTTCACGAGGAGAAGAAATCATCCTGGTGCTGGATGGACAGGTGCGCGGCCATTACCATGTGCTCCATACTAGTGTATCACTGACATGGTGCTCCAGACCTAGTGTCTTCCTGACCATGTGCTCCAGACTAGTGTCTCCTGACGCATCTCTCCGTTACAAGTGGTCTCCCTGACCAGTGCCAGTGGCCTTACCATATCTCGCTGTGTGCTCCCTACACTCCACATGTCTACCTGTGCTCATACGTGCCTGCATGGCTTCCATTGTGCTCTCCTGACCTGTTTCCCGATAGTGTCTCCCGATTCTACCCTAGGTGTCTCCTGACCATGTGCTCCATAACTGGCCCGGGTGTCGTGTCTCTGACCATGTGCTCCATACTAGTGTCTCCGGGACCATGTTGCTCAATATGTGTCTCCTGACCACTTGTTTGCTCCGCAATAACTAGTGGTCTCCTGACCATTGTGCTCCAACTAGTTTCTCCTGAACCATGGTGCTCGCTACTGGTTGGTCTTCCTGACCATGCGCTCCTACTGTTACAGCGAATGTCTCCTGACCATGTGCTCCATAACTGTGTCTCCTGACCATGCGTGAATCCATCTACTAGTGTCTCCTGACCATTGCAATTATGTGCTCCATGTTGCTCGACTGTGTCTTGACTGACCATGTGCTCCATACTGGTGTCTCCTGACCATGGTGCTCCGTACTGGTGGTCCTCCTGACCATATTGTGCTCCAGTACTAGTGTTCCTGACGCTGGTGCTCCATTGTACTGGTGTCCTCCTGACCATGTGCTCCATGACTGTGCTCTGACCATGTGTCCATAACTAGTGGTCATCCGACCAGTGACTCCGTACTGGATTGTCTCCTGAACCAGCTGTGCTTTCAGACAGGTCTTCTGACATCTTTGTGCTCGTAAATGGTTTGGTCTCCGACCATTGTGCTCCCAGGACTAGTTTGTATCTGGACCGTGTTGCTACGTAACTGGTGTCTCATGGGACAATGTGCTCCAGACTAGTGCCTCCTGACCGTGTGCTCCATACTAGTGCCTCCTGACCGTGTGCTCCATACTAGTGTCTCCTGACCGTGTGCTCCGGACTAGCGTCTCCTGACCGTGTGCTCCGGACTAGCGTCTCCTGACCGCGTGCTCCGGACTAGTGTCTCCTGACCATGTGCTCCATACTAGTGTCTCCTGACCGTGTGCTCCGGACTAGTGTCTCCTGACCGTGTGCTCCGGACTAGTGTCTCCTGACCATGTGCTCCAGACTAGTGTCTCCTGACCGTGTGCTCCAGACTAGTGTCTCCTGACCATGTGCTCCGGACTAGTGTCTCCTGACCGTGTGCTCCATACTAGTGTCTCCTGACCGTGTGCTCCGGACTAGTGTCTCCTGACCGTGTGCTCCGGACTAGTGTCTCCTGACCATGTGCTCCGGACTAGTGTCTCCTGACCGTGTGCTCCGGACTAGTGTCTCCTGACCATGTGCTCCGGACTGGCGTCTCCTGACCGTGTGCTCCGGACTGGCGTCTCCTGATGGAATGGATTGTAATCGCCCATAAATAATGTTCTATAAAATGTCAGTTTGCTGATGTAGGATTCGCTTTTCATTCTTTATGTAAGAGGTTTTATCTTCCATTCATTTGTAGTGACACAAACTGGTGGAAGGGAGAAAATCACAGAGGCATCGGATTGTTCCCGTCTAATTTTGTCTCTTCAGCCTTAAATGTGGAGCCTGATGCAGGTAACGGGGGTCTACGTGATGGTTGGGCCGCTCTGCCTCCTCGGCTCAGGCTTATGTATGTTATGGCTTGGGCTCAGCATTGGGTTGATGTCAGAATGGTGAAGGGGTCGTCCATATCATACTTGCCCTGGGAGTGTGCAGGCATTACTCAACAATGTCTGTAAGACCCCTCCATCTGCCAGAAGCTAGCAGGACACAGGAGGTCCCAAGCCTTGCTGCCCAGGGGTGGCGTGACCTACGGCTCCCTGTGGCTACCAACCAACTTTACCTGGGGAAGTATGATTTGGGTGACCCTGGGGTCGTATACTTGGGTGGCCAACCCCTTTAAAGGAAATAAACCAGGGACCCTGACTGTGATATCTTCCTAGATTTGTTATCCATCGCCTCCTTCCTTCTAAAAACAACTGTTTAAATTATGCTATTGGACCATATGGGCTCTGGGGCAGTTATCAACGTCCCTCCGTGCTGTAGCTTCACATGCTGTTACACTGTCTACCCCTCCCTCTGCTCCCTCCCACTTTGTGCTGGTGTGAGACTAAAGCAGGCAGATGGAAGCGTGAGATGTGATCGTGCACAGTGTAACAACGTGTGAAGCTACTGCACAAAGGAGAGATGGTAACACTCCCGATCCTTTTGGCTCATTACCATAGTTATAAAAGTAGATTTTGTTAAGGAAGGAGGCCATGGATAACAAACATAAGAAGATTACGTCAGTCACTGTACCTGGATATAAGACTTAAGGGTGCATTCACACGGACGTATACCCTACGCTGCTCACCCCTCCTCTCTCCATAGAAAATAGAGCCGCACGGCGCTCCTACATCCGGAGATGGAGCATGCTCTATCTTTTCTGCTGCCACGGCTCGGTACGGTCAGCACTCGTTGCCCCCATGGTTGTGTGAATGGGGCCGGAGTGTCCCCGGTTTATCATGCGGGATTATGCGGACGGGTCCCTCATCTATGAGACGTTGGGGGCTCATCTTTGTTCTAGGAAGCCTTATGGGACATAATTATAAATGTCCCCAGTAGCTGCAGTCTGTGACAATGCAAATAGGAGCGTGTGAGCAGCGCCCGACAGATGGCTGCTGTGTTCTCAGTTCTCTCCGCTTCCTGAGCACAAAATGTTAATTGATGTTTGCTTAATGAGCTGCTATTCTAAGGAGAACATCCTACAACCCTGCAAAGTGCCGCATCTTATAGAGGGGGCTTCACGCCTGTGCAGGAGGTCTGCCGCACCCCCCTGACAGGGTGCGGGAGGTCTGCCGCACCCCCCCCTGACAGGGTGCAGGAGGTCTGCCCCGCACCCCCCCCTGACAGGGTGCAGGAGGTCTAAAGCACCCCCCCCCCCTGACAGGGTGCGGGAGGTCTGCTGCAGGAGGCTTATTTGTCCAAACTTCATTTTAGATTGCAAGCTCCTATGCCTCACGGCTTGTGTATGATAAATGATGGCGTTTATCATCTTCATTCATTTCTCTTGTAGTTGCTGACATTTCCTCCTCCTCTGAAGAGGCCCCTGAAGCTGCCACAAAATCTGAGCCTGAGCCCGTCTGCATCGATGAAGTAGGTTCACTATAAGTGCGTTGTGTAGTCTGTAAGAAGCGATAGAGCGATCTATATCTAATCTATCTAATCTATAGAGTGATGCATTGTCCTTGGCAGTGGCGCAGCAGCCGAGCGCATCATTACATGCACAACATTACACAAGTCCATAGAAATAAACGTGGCCGCAATTCAGCCACTACCCTGGTGCCCACGGACAACACCAGAACACGAGGCGCGGGTACAGGAAAGTCTATTCTGAAATACAGATCCTCTTTTACAGGAAAAAATGGACCAGACTCTACATTTACTTCAGAGCATCGATCCAACAGACCCCAAGCCAGATTCCATCCATCTCCTTGATTTAGAAGGTATTGTCCTCTATGCAGATATAGTGATTATGTTATTTCCACAGATCAAAACCTCTAGGGATGTAGAGAAACTTTGTCTATTATCTTGATTACCTATGTGCAGCAGTTTCTTTGCTATCCTCCTCGGTTTAGCCGGCCCCTGCTGTAGCTGTGTCCTCCTCGGTTTAGCCTGCCCCTGCTGTAGCTGTGTCCTCCTTGGTTTAGCCTGCCCCTGCTGTAGCTGTGTCCTCCTCGGTTTAGCCTGCCCCTGCTGTAGCTGTGTCCTCCTCGGTTTAGCCGGCCCCTGCTGTAGCTGTGTCCTCTTTGGTTTAGCCGGCCCCTGCGGTAGCTGTGTCCTCTTTGGTTTAGCCGGCCCCCTGCTGTAGCTGTGCCCCTTTGGTTTAGAGAGCCGCCCTGCTGTAGCTGCGTCTCTTTTGTTTAGCTAGCCGCCCCTGCGAGCTGTGTCCTCTTGTTGTTTAGCCGACCCTGGCTGTACTTTGTCATCTTGTGGTTTCCGGCCCCCGCTTAGCGTGCCTCTTTGGTTTAGCTAGCCGGGCCCCTGCGGTAGCTGTGTCCTCTTTTGTTTTAGCCCGGCCCCCCTGCGTAGCTGTGTCCTCTTTGGTTTATTAGCCGGCCCCGTGCTGTAGCTGTGTCCTCTTTGGTAGCCGGCCCCTGCTGTACTTGGGTCCTCTTTTTGTTTAGCCGGCCACGCTGTAGCTGTGGCCTCTTTTGTTTATCCGGCCCTGCTGTAGCTTTGTCCGCTTTGTTTTAGCCGGCCGCCTGCGGGAACTGTGGCCTTTTGGTTTATTCGCCCGGCCCCTGGCTGTAGCGTGTCCTTCTTGGTTTAGCCGGCCCCTGCGCTAGCTGGTCCTCTTTTCTGGTTTCCGCCCCTGCTGTAGCTGTGTCCGTCTTGGTTTAGCCGCCCCTGCTGTACTGTGGGCCTCTTTGGTCTATAGCCGGCCCCTGCTTGTAATCTGTGTCCTCTTTGGTTTATCCGGCCCCGCTGTAGCTGTTTCCTCTTTGGTTTAAGCCGCCCACCCTCTGTAAGCTGTGTCCTCCCTCGGTTTTTAAAGCCGCCCCCCTGCTGTAGGCTGTGGCCTCCTCGGTTTGCGGCCCCCTGCTGTAGTCTTGTCCTTCCTCGTTTAGCCGGGCCCCTTGCTGTAGCTGTTTCCTCCTCGGTTAGGCCGCCCTCGAGCTTGTCCTCCTCGTTTGCCGCCCTGCTGTCGCTGTGTCCTCCTTGTTTAGTCTCCCCTGCTGTAGCTTGTCCTCCTCGTTTAAGTCTGCCCCTGCGTAGCTGTGTCCTCCTCGGTTTCGCCGGCCCCCTGCTGTGCTGTTCCTCCGCCGTTGTTAGCTGTCCCCTGCGGTAGCTGTGTCCTCTCGTTTACCGCCCCGGCTGTAGCTTCCTCCTCGTCGGTTTAGCCGGCCCCTGCTGTAGCTGTGTCCTCCGTTTACCGGCCCCTGCTGTAGTGGTCCTCTTTGGTTAGTCGCCGCCCTCTTGCTGTAAGCTGTGTCCTATTGTTTTAGCCAGCCGGCCCCTGCTGTAGCTGCGTCCATCTTTGTGTAGCCGCCCTGCTGTACTGTGTCCCCTTTGGTGTTAGGCCGGCCCCTTGCTGTAGCTGTTTCTCTATTGGTTTTAAGAGAGAGCCGCCCCTGCGGTAGCTGTGTCCTCTTTGGTTTAGCCGCCCCTGCTGTAAGCTGGGTCCTCTTGGTTGACAGCCGCCCCTGCTGTACCATGTGTCCCTCTTTGGTTTAGCCGTCCCCTGCTGTAGCGTTCCCTCTTGGGTTTAGTAGCGGGCCCCCTGCTGTAGCTTGTGTCCTCTTTGTTTTAGCCGGCCCCTGCTGTAGCTTGTGGTCCTCTTGGTTTATAAGCCGGCCCCTGCGTACTGTGTCCCTCTTTGTTTAGAGCCGGCCCTGCCGGTAGCTGTTGGTCCCCTCGTTTAGCGGCCTCCTGCGGTCGCTGTGTCCTCCTCGGTTTAGCCGGCCCTGCGTAGCTGGTCTCCTCGGTTTAGCCGGCCCCTGCGGTAGCTGTGTCCTCCTCGTTAGCCGCCCCTGCGGTAGCTGTGTCCTCCTCGTTTAGCCGGCCCCTGCTGTAGCTGGTGTCCTCCTCGTTTAGCCGGGCCCAGGTCGGTAGCCTGTGTCCTCCTCGGTTTTAGCCGGCCCCTGCGGTAGCTGGCCTCCTGCGGTTTTAAGCCGGCCCCTGCGGTAGCGTGTGCCTCCGCGTTGAGACCGGACCCCTGCGGGGCGTGTCCTCCTTCGGTTTAAGAGCCGGCCCTTGCGGTAGCTGTGGCCTCTCGGTTTTCGCCGGCCCCTGCGGTAACGGTTTCCGCCCGGTTTAGCCGGCCCTGCGTACTGTGTCCTCCTCGGTTAACCGGCCCCTACGTAGCTGTGTCCTCCTCGTTTAGCCGGCCCTGCGTACTGTGTCCTCTCGGTTTAAGCCGCCCCTGCGGTAGCGGCCTCCTCGTTAGCCGGCCCTGCGTACTGTGTCCTCTGCCCTCCGGTTTAAGCCGGCGCCCTCGGCGGTAGGTGGTGTCCTCCTCGTTTTAGCCGGCCCTGCGTAGCTGTGTCCTTCCTCGTTTAGCCGGCCCCTGCGGTAGCGTGTCCCCTCGTATAGGCACGGACCCCTGCCGGTAAGCTGGTCCCCCTCCTCGGTTTAGCCGGCCCTGCTGTAGCTGTGTCGCTGGGTGTGCTGCTATCCGTGAAACGTCCTGTAAGTAACTATACATACTCCCAGCGGGGGGGCCTGCTCCATGATCGCCCCCATAGGAGGGGAGGGTCAAGGGACATTAGCCGCGGGAAGACTTGGGGATTGCTGCTCTGTATATAACAGAAGTCTCCTACCAGAATAATGAGGTAAAGGGCTTCCCCTGTTCCCATCTTACTTCCATCCCAGTCTGGATTCTACTACAGTGCAAGCTACCGGCACCATTCACGTGTCGCCTCCACTATAAATTTGCTCTTCGTGCGAACCCCCCCCGCCCCCCTCATCATTACCTATTACTTCTGTGGCTAGGAAATCCCCCCATCACAACCCTCCTGATAACCGGGACATTACTCCTGGAATCCCGGCAACCGGGACTGTGGCTCTTCCTTATGTGAATATCCGGTGGAGTCAAAGTTCTCTGGTTTTATTTACCCAGAGCCCCTCGGTGCGGGCGCGGAACGCGCCAACCTCGTATTTACATGCTTTATCTCTTTCTTTCTAAGACGTCTGCAGCAAGGGCCCCGATGATTGACGAGAGTTAGAGATATTGAACATGTGATCTCTCAAAGGGCGTCAATTCCCCACCACCCCAAGATTTGAAAAGGGGTTTCGGAGACTAAGTACGACCTGTATACAACCAGTTCCTGGACCTTGGGTCCCTGTCACCTCAAACTGGGGCTCTCTGCGTATACTACAACAGCTACCTGTTAGTGGGGGGCGCAATAAGCTCCTGAATCCATCTGCAGGCCGCTGACCGTCCCGGTCTGCACAGCTAAGAAGCCGTATTGGTTCCGGTCCGTATTGTCTTGGTCTCTGCAGGAAACATTCTTGACTTTCTGACTGGAATGTTTGAAGGTAAGGTTCCCTGGAAAGCTCTGAGCTTCTACAACAAACCTGGTGAATGGAAAGCTCCGATGTAGCCATGTACAAGCAAGCTCCCTCAGCAGACCCATTCCCCCCCCCCACATCCCCTCCGGGTCTCCATGCACAGTTATGGACAACTTTCCGCTCACGTTACTCCGGGCGTAAACTTTTATCCAGAAGCTAATGTGTCATGATATCGGTGCAACGGTCCGTCTTCGCTTGTGAGGGTCTTTCGTCAATAGATTGGTCAGTGTCACTATGGTGTCCGACACTATGGAACCACCACCGAAGACCTGAGCCTTTTTCCAGTCACTAACACAGCGCATATAAGTAAAGGGCTGGTGTTTGGGTATGACGCCGGATCGCGTGTTCGGCTGAGACTTCTGTCTTCTTGCCAATCTCTGTGGATACTAGTTGTCCGAATTTCAGGGATCAATAAGGAACGGAAAAGCTCGGTTCCTGAGAACCCGAGCACGTTACTACATAGTCTCCGGCATACCGGACTGGGGGATCTTCTGAGATCTGTTATCCCGTGGCCGCTCCCTTCAAATATCAAACTTTTAGCATATTGTATGAGCCTGACAGGGCTGAGGATGTGTACCCAGAGCCCTTCGTGCTGAGCCTCACAGTGTTACACTGTCCTCTTTTCCCTTCTGCCCGATGGACACAATGTAACCACTGGCTTAAGGTGATGACTGAAGGCTCCCTGACAGGTTTTCCCTCCTGGCGGACCTTCACCTTCATTGTCAGCGCTGGACAACAAATTATTTTTGCAGCATTTGCAGGAGGGACGGCATCTCATCCCATTATTTTTACGCTCTAAAGTCCAGTCCTCGCAGCCATTCAAGGGCTCTGGATTGGCTTCCCGATGTATTTGGAGGAGTTTGTATCGGAGCTGTCAAAGGCCACCCGCAGGGGGGGGGGGGGGCTGATGCGTGATTCTTTCACTGCCTGGAGAAATTAGAATAATTCATTCAAAACGGTTATTTTTATTAAAAAAACAAAACCTGGATCCTAACTGTGTCTTTTATATAACTTGTGAGCTTCGCCCCAATGACAGCACAGGGGTTACAGCATTGTCACACCTCCTGCCTCGGAGCTAAAATTTACCAGCATGACCCTTCCTTAATTATCCGGCGACACCCCAGTCCTGTACACGGGGCGAGTATCTGCCCCCGACCCACCACTCCCTTCCCCAAGGTAAGTCTCGGAGAGTTGGCCCCTGGAGTCATTGAGCGGCTGTAATAATAAAGGAGAATTCTCAGACTGCGGCTCCCTCGGCGACCCGAAAGAGCCGACCCTTTCATACACCTGACGGGTGACGGCTGCTTTCAATCTTGTTCTGCAGTTTTAAAGCAACAGTGCCGTGACTCTGGCGCCGCGCTGGTTAACAAGAGACAACACAACTCCTACCCCATCAAATAGCAGCACTGCACTCACTGATATAAAGGGGATACCAGTCTATTGCTGGAGGGGATGTTACCAAGAGCCCCTCCATGCTCTTCTTCACAGTCTGCTACCGTCCCCCCCCTCCATCTGCCTGCGTAAATCTCATACCGTGCGGAGGAAAGTGCTCCTGCACCGAAGCAATGGAGTTTGCTCGAAAACACTACCCCCCGAGCCCTGATCAGACGCAGTAGCATATTATAAACGTTGATTTGGAGAAAGTAGGTCATGGAAAACACATAGAATAAGACAAAAGAAAAAATTTTCCCCCAAAAACATCCTCGTCTGGGCCTCCTGATTCCATGAGTAGCTATCCGCCTGGTGATCAGGATGGGTCTTGGACGAAAACCGCCAATAATGGGTATGTCCCACCCCCGGTCTACCTCAGTGGTTACCTGTCACAAACGGTAGTAGAAGTGTATAATATCCAGCCCGCCCCTGCCCCCATCGTGGTAGGTATAGTAGTGTCCTGTTACGATTGGATGTGAGACCATTGGACTACGTGATGATGATGATGTCATGTGACTGTCCTCCCGTTCTCTCTCATTAGGGCATATCCCGTCAGCCCAGGCCAGCAGCATAATGGTTGCAGGGGCTGCCCCAGGTGCATCCGCTCCATCCTACAGCAATGACCCCTGATCGAGATCGGCCCCGTGCGAATCCTCTACCCCCCAATCTCACGCCACAGTCCCCACCCGTTCCGCTCATACGCGAGCGTTCCAGAGTAAGTCACCGCGTCCGTGGAGTCCCTGATGTATCACCTTACAGGGTTGTCCAGCCCATCCTACTCCCAGCTGGGCATTCCCTGACTGCAGCGATCGGGCCGTTTCCAATATTCCTCCCAGGGGTGCATGGGAGAGAAGGCCCTTACAACCCCTTTTATGCAT
Source organism: Engystomops pustulosus (assembly GCA_019512145.1). Lineage (NCBI taxonomy): Eukaryota > Metazoa > Chordata > Amphibia > Anura > Leptodactylidae > Engystomops > Engystomops pustulosus. The sequence continues at coordinate 21,130 of WNYA01001149.1, forward strand.
CTGCAATCTGCGCCCCTGTCAGATGTGTTTTCTGCTAGTTCACACCGGACCTACCGGTTTCCGCAACCCTCCGTATTCAATAACGGCCACCACTAGGAATGTCCGCAGAACATGTCCACCTTCAGACACACGACTACTTTTGCCTCCAGGGAACCGCTACACCATGGCCGCCCCCTTTACTTACACGCTATCCCCCACAGGCCCAAAATTACACCAATCAAGCCCCGGCGCTGGAGACTGTGACCGCTTTAAAGACCCGTCTGGGCATCCTGATTGTTGTGGTGGCATCATCCGCTTAAGCAACTTTTCTGACGTTTTCCTACATTCCCACAGTTTAGTACTCACAAAACAGGACTTTGCAACATGCATCGCTTCTAGTTTCTTCCACCAGATTAAGACTACACAGGTCACATATAACTGCAGAAGGGGGGGGTCGTGCCGAACTGAGCAAAACCAGGCCTTTGCACAAATTACTCATCTCATATACCCGGAGGGCAAGAGCGCTACTCTAAGGGGGTAGTCTCCGTTATCCGCTCATGGGGTCCCCAAGGTTGCCCCATATGTCTAGCACCAAATCCGATGTGCATAGTGGATTAATGACCCCTTTAAGAATTCCCATCCCCCCATAGTGGATCAGGTATCACTTTGAGAAGCAGCCACAATCCAGCCTGAGACGCCACCATCCGTGTGCGGTTGCGCATATTCTCTGCAGGCGCTGGAAGTCGTATCCCTGACTATGGGACCCATACAACGCTTGACTGTCGGTTCCACTGCAGAAAGCTTTACGTATAAACTTACTCTTAGCCAGAGTTTTACACAACTGGTCAGTTTCAGACGACTTATAATCGGACTTTTATGTATCGCGCTATAATAACTCAAGGCGGGAGAGGTAGGATCGTATTTCTAATTCCCCCTGTAATTATGCTCCGTCTGTGCCCGGTTATTCTCCTGTCCATAGTAGGAATATATTGTAACATGAGCCAGGTAGGTGTCATAGAGGCCTTGGACTCCTTAGTCTTACCTATTACCCTACATATGGGTCCCTGCTAGTTTTCCTACCGAACATAAAGTTACATGATTCTTGCTCCTACCTCTTTACCTATGAATACTCCGCTGCCATTTTGAAAATCGTTCCCTTTTCATGATCCGTCATTTTGTTTGGCCAATAATAATTCCCAGCTGCCGGTGACTCACACTGCTTCCCCCTCCTACTGCTTTGACTCACGGCCATCATCCACGCCCAGCCTGCTGTGACTCACGCTCAATCCCTCCCTCTGCTGTGACCTCACGGCTCTCCCTCCTACGCTGTGTCTCAGTGGGCTGCCCCCTCCTAGCTCGTGACTCATGGCTGCCCCCCTCCTAGCGCTGGTGACTCCGGCTCATCCCTCCGCAGCTGCTGTGACTCACGGCTCACCCTCCCAGCTGGCTGTGACTTCACGGCTCATCCCCCCAGCTGCGATGACCGGGCGCTCATCCCCTCCCAGCTGCTGTGACTCACGGCTCATCCCTCCCAGCTGCTGTGACTCACGCTGCCCCCTCCCGGCTGCTGTGACTCACGGCTGCCCCCTCCACCAGCTGCTTGTGACTCACGCTGGCCCCTGCCCAGCGCTGTGACGCAACGGCTCCCCCTCCCATCTGCTGTGACTCCGGCTGCCCCCGCCCACTTCGTAGACCTCACGCTGCCCCTCCCAGCTGCTGTGACTCCACGGCTGCCCCCTCCCCAGCTTGCGGTGACGCACGGTGCCCCTCCCATCTTCGTGACTCACGGCTGCCCCCGCCCAGCTGCTGTGACTCACGGCTGCCCCCTCCCGGCTGCTGTGACTCACGGCTGCCCCCTCCCGGCTGCTGTGACTCACGGCTGCCCCTCCCAGCTTGCCTGTGACTCACGCTGCCTACCCTCCCAACTGCCGTGACGTCACGGCTGCCCCCTCCCCAGCTGCGTGACTACGGCTTGCCCCCTCCCAGTGCTGTGACTCACGCCCCCCCCAGCTGCTGTGACTCACGGCTGCCCCCTCCCAGCTGCGGTGACCCGGCTGCCCCCCCCAGCGCTGTGACTCAGCGGCTGTCCCCCTCCCCTGCTGTTACTTCACGCTGCCCCCCTCCATCTGCTGTGACTCACGGCTGCCCCTCCCGCTGCTGTGACTTCACGGCTTTCCCCCTCCTCACTTAGGCTGCGGGGACTCATGGCTGCCCCCTCCTAGCTGCTGTGACTCATGGCTGCCCCCTCCCAGCTGCTGTGACTCCCGCTGCCCCCTCCCATGCTTGGACTCACCGCTGCCCCCTCCCCGCTGCGTGACTCACGTCTCCCCTCCCATCTCGCTGTGACTCACGGCTGCCTCCCTTCCCACTGCTGTGACTCACGGCTGCCGCCCCCTCCCAGCTGCTGTGACTCGGCTGGCCCCTCCCAGCTTCTGTGACTCACGGCTGCCCCTCGCCAGCTCTGTGACCACGCTGCCCTCCCAGCTGCTTGGACTCACGCGGCCCCCCTCCCCCCCCCAGCTGCGGTGACTCACAGGCTGCCCCCTCCCAGCTTGCTGTGCTCACGGCTGCCCCCTCCCACTGCTGTGACTCACGGCTCCCCCTCCCACTGCTGTGACCAACGGCTGCCCCCTCCCATCTCTGTGACTCACGTCTGCCCCTCCCACTGCGGGGACTCACGGCTTCCCCCTCCCAGCTGCTGTGTCTCACGGCTGCCCCTCCCAGCTCTGTGATCACGCTGCCCCCTCCCAGGCTGCTTGACCACGCTGCCCCCTCCCGGCTGCTGTGACTCCCGGCTGCCCCCTCCCCGCTGCTGTGACTCACGCGTGCCCCCCCCACTGACTGCTGTGACTCACGCTGCCCCCCCCCACTGCTTTTACTCACGTCTGCCCCCCCCCCCCCATCACAGCTGCCTGTGACTCACGGCTGCCCCGCCCAGCTGCTGGCCACTGCTGCCCCTCCAGCTGCTGTGACCACGCTGCCGCCCTCCAGCTGCTGTGCTCGCACGCTGCCCCCTCCCGGCTGCTGTGACTCACGGCTGCCCCCTCCCGGCTGCTGTGACTCCTGGCTCCTCCCTCCCCTCTGCATAGACTTCTATGTCACCTGACGCCTGTTGCTAGAGGCAGAGCTGAGCTAGAGCAGAGTGAGTATCAGGTTAGACTGTAAAGGTGGAGAATAAGAGCCAAGTAAGTGGAGAAGGAAATATTACAAAGTGTCTTGTAGCATAAGGGGCAGCTTCTTGTGACTCGCTGTGTATTTCTATGGAATAAGCTTTGATTATATTCGTGTTTCTGAGATGTTATTGCAGGGATGTACAATGAGGGGGCAGAAGAAGGAGGAGCCAGACTCTTATTCTGTTTTCATGAATGAGTCACAAGCGCCGGAAGCCGCGACATTTCTGCAAAACCAAGAACAAATCAGAGAGAAAAGGCTGCGTTACCGCTCATGGCCACTACAGACGGGGGATGGAGGGAATCTGCTGCGTGACTTATTCCTGCCAGCGTGGCCGTACGTATGACTAATACCCAAACCGGGATTGTTTTCCAGGTTCCATCCCGGGCTGGGGTCCAGCATTGTCAGTACTTACAGCCATCCCGCTCTGGGGTCCAGCATTGTCAGTACTTACAGCCATCCCGGGCTGGGGTCCAGCATTGTCAGTACTTACAGCCATCCCGCTCTGGGGTCCAGCATTGTCAGTACTTACAGCCATCCCGCTCTGGGGTCCAGCATTGTCAGTACTTACAGCCATCCCGCTCTGGGGTCCAGCATTGTCAGTACTTACAGCCGTCCCGGGCTGGGGTCCAGCATTGTCAGTACTTACAGCCATCCCGCTCTGGGGTCCAGCATTGTCAGTACTTACAGCCATCCCGGGCTGGGGTCCAGCATTGTCAGTACTTACTGGACCTTCTATGAGTTGTGGGCTCGGTGTAGTGGGGGGTTACAGGGTTTGCGGCACATTTCTTGGGGTGACCGTGTGAACATCCTCCAATGTGGCTACAACTTCCCCTTTCTAGTTATTATTGGAAAAGCTCCTCCTCCATTCTGAGTATCGCTGCTCGCAGGGTGGAGATGTTGGGTAGATGACGGCTCCAAAAATGTAAAGACCTAAATTCAACTAATGGGGTCCCCAGCAATCACATGCCCCCCAATACCTACCCCCATTACCTACCCCATTACCTCCCCCAATACCTCCCCCATTACCTCCCCCATTATCCCTCCCCCATTACCTCCCCCATTACCTACCCCATTACCTCCCCCAATATCTCCCCCATTACCTCCCCCATCAACACCGGCTTGGAGCCGGAGGCACAACATTTGTAGAAAGGGCTCTGAGTGCCGCCTCTGGCACCCGTGCCATAGGTTCGCCATCACTGATCTAGGGTATATGCAATCCTTTGTGAGGATCCAAAACCCTTCCCGATTCAGAAGTTTCCTTCTGAGGTCTCCACCCCTACGATTTTGTTTAACCCTCTCTAAGCCACAGAAAGAAAAGCCTGATAGATCTGTCGTGGCATATGAAGTGCCTGGCTGCACTGGACGGATTAGTATGCTCAATATTAGTGACACCATTGCGGGGTTCTCTTATCCGCTCTTTTAATGCCCTACTAGTGCAGCCTATGTAATCTTTGTTGCAAAGAGTGCATGTAATGCAATATTCTACATTTTTAGTGTTGATGAAATCGCGGATGGCTATTTCAATATTTTTATCTAAAGTTGTTTTGCAGCTTCGTGCATATTTTTACAGATATTGGCAGCACATTTAAAGAAACCTTTTGTGCTGAGCCAAGACCCTGCACAAATATTTCTGTTACTGTCACTAGGAGACCGCATGCTACCTATGGTGCGAGCTTTTCTTGTAGAAGTTGTCCTGATAGGATAGCAAAGGTAAAGGTGTGCTAATGATATTTTTTATAGTTTTGTGTTCTACACAATAAGTGGTGACAAAGGTAGGGTTAGTTTTTTGTGTGGGGGTAAAGGAAGATCTATGAGAATCAGAGAGCAGGTTTCCTCTAGATCGATTATGGATAATATTTTTAGCTCTATCTTTTTTAATCTCTGTTTTATTAGATTAACTTCCTTTTGAAATGCTATAGAGCAGCGGTGGCGAACCTATGGCACGGGTGCCGGAGGCAGCACTCAGAACCCTCCCTGTGGGCACCCAGGCCATCGCCCAGCATGAGGTTCACCAGACAGGACTCAGAGAATCTTCCTGCAGAATCTTCCTACAATGATGGGCGGATTTTCCCTCCTCCTTCCAGCTGCGTCGGTGTCTTTAGGCGGCTGAAGGATGAAAGTTGTCAGAGAACAAGGAGAAATAAATTCCTGCGCTGACACTTTGCTATAAATAAGTGGCTTTTGGTTGAAGTTTGGGCACTGAGGCTCTAAGGGTTCCCCATCACTGCCATAGGGCATTTCCCCTATCGGAATACTTTGTATAGTGTGAACAGGGCGGCATGAGGAGCTATGAAGTTTGGTGTTGCGAGCTCCTGGATTTTTACGGGAAGTAGATGTATATGTTCTGATTTAACTTGTGTATCCAAATTCAAATCCAACAAACTGATATTGTTTTTCTGCCACTGAAATGTGAAAAATGAATTCAATGGGTTATTGTTAAGGTATTGAATAAAGTCAGATACGGTTGCCATGCCGACGTCCCATATGATGATATCGTCCATATAACGGCCGTACCTGATCATCTGAGCAATAAAGGGGTTAATGTCAGTAAAAATGCATCTCCTCCCACCAAGCAACATAGAGGTTATCCAGTGATGGGGAGAACGTGTAATATACAATGCAGTAAATTTGCTGCATTGTATATTACACATTGTGAAAGCACAGGTCCTCCAGAGAGAGAAGAAAGGAGCTCAGGGGTTTATATACTGTGAACATTAAATGGTTTATTAGTTTCCTTTCTATACAAGTTCTATATGAACTTAAAGGGGTTGGCAAGTCTTTTACAGTTGTCTACGTGCATTGACTTCCACAAGGGGAATTTTATCAAAGCCATAAACCATGTATTTCCCTGAGCTTTCTGTAAAGTTTGTACTGGACCCTCCGATGTATTTGCAGGACCTGCTCTCCCCTTGGGTAGAAGTTCTAGTAAGTAGGGAGAATTATTCGTCATGTACATGGTCATAAGAACCAGCAAAAGGAAATCTCCCATCACAATCCATCATCAACCCGGGACACAACTCCTAGATCCAGGCACCGGGATCATTTTACACGGCCTCATTCCTTCTATAATCAATGTTTAAAATTATGTCAATGAGAGAGAAAGGCTCATGGGGTGTTACCGTTACCCCTCTGTGCTATAGCTTCACAGACTGTTACACTGTCACCTCCTGCTTATAGGAAGCTGATGGACCTCATTCCGCGTCTATTGGGTTCCTGCGGAGGTTTGGGGTATTGTGTCCCTCTTGCAGGGGTGTAGCGGCTCCGCACAGACCCTGGGGCCACCTTGCACTGATGACACTTGTGTCTGAATCTGGCGCGGAGATGATGTCACTTCACACCTCTGTTTTCTCCAGATCATGTTCTTTTCTATTTAAATCCTTTATTTTCGCGCAGAAGTTGCTATTTTTGGCGCCTCACATCCGGCTTTCTCCTGCAATTTCCAGATTTCCCATTGAGATGTGATCAGCCATGGGAAAGGTTTTGGCTTTTTCAGGATTAAAGGAAATCTCCCATCAGGATCCATCCTGATAACCGGGGAAATTCCTCCTAAATCCGGGCACTGGGACTGCGGGATCTTCTTATATCTGTTACCCATAGTCTAATTCATTCCAATATCAACTTTTAAAGTGATGCTAGTGAGCACAAGGGCTCTGGTGGGGGTACTAGAGCCCCTCCGTGCTGTAGCTTCAAAGGCTGTTACACTGTGCAGGAGAAGCTTCCCCTCCCCCATTCCCACTAATACAGAAGGGAGAGAGGAGAAAGTGCTGTGGGAGCAGGGCCGAGGGTGAGACAGTGTAACAGCCTGTGATGCTACAGCACAAAGGGGCTCTGGTAACATCCCTCAGAGCCCTTCAGGCTCATCAGAATTATGCTAAAAGTTGATGTTAGAAGGAAGGAGGCCACGGATAACACATATAAGAAAATCCCGGTGCCTGTGAGTAATGTCTCCGGTTTATCAGGATGGATTTTGTCGATAGATGTAAAGGGTGAATACCGGGGTCAGTTTCCCCGAGTCAGATGCATGTAGCCGCACCGCAGGTCTCCATTGAGTATTTAGATGAGATCCGCTTTATAACTAGAGGATTGTGGATCTGTTCTGGATCTGTGGGGTACGATCACTGGGACACCTACCGGGTCAGGACTTCCAGTACCGTCCAATGACGCAGGGGCAGGAGGTGCATCACTGTGTAGCGCTGCCCTGTGGAAAGTGACCAGGATGGCAGAACCATTTCTTCCACTTGGTGCAGTGGGCGACGACCCGGGTGCAACCCAGTGGTAGAATCAAGGGGCAGCAACCGCCAACTGCCCACCTTAATAAAAAATGTAGTCCCTACCGGCGCTCCCCACAGCTCCTTATCTATCTTTTGCAGTAGCACGACCCAGCTACGTGCACTCGGCCAACAAAAACTATGACGTGGTGTGTGACGTTCGCGTTTGCACATGCGCTGAGTGCACAGAGCTGGGTATCGCTACTGCAGGAGATAGAAGAGGAGCTTCAGAAGGTACTTTTTATGTGCTTGGGCTACCTATATACTGAGGGGCTGCAGTGTGCTGGGGCTACCTATATACTGAGGGGCTGCGGTGTGCTGGGGCTACCTATATACTGAGGAGCTGCGGTGTGCTGGGGCTACCTATATACTGAGGGACTGCAGTGTGCTGGGGCTACCTATATACTGAGGAGCTGCAGTGTGCTGTATAATATGTGTATTATTATGTATTATTATGTATAATATGTGTATTGTGGTGCACATCCTCCATTCTTCAGTTTCTGCTCAGATGTTGGGGCCCCCTGACACTGCGGGCCCCATAGCCGCCGCCACGGCCGCCACCATTGTAGTTACGCCCCTTTGTCTTTAAGAAGCCATTCTCTGGGGGTCAACATAAGATTACATGTAAAAAGAAGATAGAAATAAACGGAATCTCTTATTATAGACCTGATTTTATGGACATCTGATGAGTCTCATCTTCTCTATCCTGTATATGTAGCAGCAATGGCAGGAGTCCTTCCTCCAGTGATTTATGGCTCCACTATCGGGGGCACCGGCACCATTTTTATCTGGGATGCAAATGAATCTTCCTGACCCAGATACACGTCACCTCCCATTCTGTATTCGATACAATGCGATCAGCTCCTCATGCTCTATAACATGTTGTCTGGGTGTGACAGGTCCTATATAGAATCCATACAGTGCACAGGGTGGGGGCTTAAAGGAACCTTCCTCCAGGTTTTACCCCTAGACCACTAGTCCCCTCAGGTGATATGAAACGTCCTTTCTAAATTTCCTCTTTTATGGGAAATCTCACAATTTTCCCTATAAATAAAACTCCCCCAAAGTCAGACAAATATGACTCTTCTCACCTCCTTATCACATAAGATGAGTCAAGTTTAGTGGTTGCAGGGGGAATGTCACTTTCAAAGCCTTTTTCTTATGTTCTGTGGGGCTTATATTACGTCCTATTATAGGTAAGAATCTCATCTTCAGATCTTTGTAGCTTTGGTTCTATAAGTTACAGAACCGGACATAGAGACACTTAAATATTAGGTGGGAACTGGATCTTTATCTGCCGCTCACTTTCCATCCATGTCTTCAGCCATAAACCTCATGTGATGTGAAAGTTGAGATCCTTATCTTTAGTAAGACACCAGCACCATGTGTTTGGGTGCTATAGAACAGAAGATCGGGGCAGCTGAAATCACACTGGAACCACTAAACTTGACTCATCTGATGTGAAAATGGGGTGAGAAAAGTCATATTTCTCTTACTCTGGGAGAGATTTTTATATATACATAAATGGGTGATATTTCAGATAAGAGGACATTTCACTCCCCACCTGAGGGGCCGGGAGATTAGTGGGGTAAAACCTGCTGACGGGTTCCCTCTAAGGAGTCCCTATATCTGTACTATAAAACAATACATTATATCAGGGGATATTAACCCCTCGGTGCACAGATTTTCCTCATGACACTTAAGCAGCGCCTCATAGAAAGAAGGAATCGGGTGAGACCCCTCCCACCCAAAGGAAATGACTCCTTAGCCAATCGCTGGCTGCCGCAATGATCCGCCTTGACTGGTGATTGGCCAAATGCCACTTCCTGTTATTGACAATGTATCAAGTCACGACCCGGAAGTGGAATCAGCGAGGACGTCGGGGATCAGGAATGTTTTTAGTGTTATTTTTGTTATGAATTTGAGCTTTTATATAAAAATAACAATTCTTGCAGCTCGCCCCCTTTTATACCCAATAATGACCCGGGGGGGGGGTTACTTTCCTTTTTATTTATTTAACCCTTTAAGGGACCTCCCCTACCCAGTCAGAGCCCCTTGTACATGTTAATGAGGATAAGAGCCGTGAACAAGGTGTAAACTGCAGAGATTCTCGTGTCCCCGAGCTCCGCGCCGCTGTGAGTCATGTTTATGCGTCTTCCCACACATCTCACTGCAATCTTCAAGAAACCGAAGACATAGAAAAAATTCTCTGCATCAACTTCTAATCACGGGCAGAGTTTTCTGTCATGAGGATCCGGCTCAGCCGAAAAATCTGTAACGTGCAAAGAACAAAGTTACTTTTTTTTTTTTACAAAAATTTTGACCCATTTCCATGGCAACCAGACTTTAGTGAATATATAACGGGAAGACAGACAACTTCGGGTTCGGTAACTTATCTGTACGATAGACTCTGATATTTGCCTGGAATATTCCGGGGCCGGATAGAACGGAACGCTCCGGAACGTTCTATTAATAGCCGCAGATAAAGACTTCATTACGAGTCAGGAACAAAGGAATATTCTGCCAGGAGATACGGGACGTATAATAAGAGCGCCGACCCTGCAACAACTGCCTGAGATCTGGGGATTTATCAGTCGGGTCTTTTTGGCTTTCTTAAAGTTAGAAATTCTAATAATGGATCCAATGAATTATCCAATGCTACCACCTGACCAGGGGCAGTATAAAAGCCCCCACTGGGTGCGAGCACATGGTCGGTCTGTTCAGTCAGAGAGCGAGATTCCACCTTGGACCCAGTTTCTTCTGCACCAGCCCAGTCTGCATCTACTACCGGGCTGGTGCCTATTCCTGAGGACCCTCTCTGTGACCCCTCCAGTACCAGATTCTGCTGTTGACCGTTTTGACCCGTTGCCTGCTACCTGTTGTTCTATAAAGAACCGTGAGTTGATTTGCACAACGTTGCCTCCGTCTGATCCCTGGATACGGCTGTTACCACCACGGGCTTCCCATCCATTACCCAGGGACACATACTCCAGACGCCAAAGGGTTGCCCAGGGAGAACCGCTATAGCAGCCTCTCCCTCTATATCATTTCTTGCCAACACCACCCTGCTGGATACCAAGCACCGTGACACTAGTGTGCCTAGGCCGCAACCGCCGGCCACTCTGGTATTCTGGGCCCCGGCTACCTCCAGGCCCCAAGAAAAGGCCCCGGTGGGGGATGTTGCATCTGCTTAACCCTACAATTTCATCTAGTGTTATGGGGGTCTCCCGACACATGGTTTATTAGTAATGGGTGTAGTTATGATGCAACACTGTGCACCAAAAAAATCAGCGGCTGAATTCCAGGGACTATCCCTGACAGTTTGGGGCTTTTCCACCCGCCTGCCACATTTACTACAACCCGTGCTGGAAAATCGATGGACACCAGGTCAGAGCTGGTCTAAACAGGTGCAAACTGCCGGACAATGTGCATGGATTTACAAAGAGGGTGGAGCCTCCGGTTAGATCTGGGCGGATGAGAGACAATCTAAGTCTGACCGATCTTAATAAATTGCGTTTTTGTGCTTTTTTGGGTTTCATACACGGAGCCGAGTGGGTAAAAGGCCATAACCAAATATCCATACTCAAAGAAGTGGCAACCAGCAGAGCAGCTGCAAGGACGTCCCCATGAACAGCGCCCGCCCTTCACCCACTATAAGGACAAACACTGAGAGCACCGAGGATCATCTACCTGATCTCACAGGAGTCTTAAAGGGAGTCGGCTGGCAGCCAAGAAATAACAGAACTTTATTCTGAAATATCCATCATATATATTCCCAATTAAATCCGTATGCTAATGAGGTAGTTGGTGCACCCTGACTGTGTCCTCAGCACCCGCTGTGCTACTCACACTCACCATTGTCACCTCAGGCTTCTCACAAGACAAATCTCCGGCTTGTCTAATGCAGAGGAAATGGTACAGGCAGGAACTTTCTGCACCGACTTCCTCATTAGCATACGGATTACACTGGGAATTTCTCGGAAAAAATGCATAAAGGACAGAAATAATAAAGTTTTGCTGGAAATCTCAATGCAGATATCTAGCACGTGCGTCCAGAAAGTTCTAGTTCTTGGGTGGTCTGTGGATTCAGCTGTGGGACCCTGAGTTATCAGAAGAATGGTTGCCCCTTGTGCCCTCAGCATGGACAAGGCAGCAGGTGGCGCAGGCACAGCCTTTCTATGCAATTCTATGGTTACTTTACATACGGAACCAGCTGCCCCAGTAACTCAGGGACAAGGGACCCAATTACTGTCATTAGTTGGATCTTTTGTCCTTCGGGTCGTCCATCTATAAGCTTCATGTCACCATCAATGTGACCCTGCAAACTAATGATGAAATATTTCCCTGCAGTAATATTCCTCATGAGATCGGCCCAGGGTCATTGATTCAGCAGTGGCGCCACCTAAGTGCTGCAAGTGGTAATGCACAGACTCCACCCACATCAGCCGAATTCTCTGCCGCCCCTCATAGAACACAATAAGGAAAATATTCCAGATCTTAAGTTTTACACTTTTTCCTGTTTCAATTTATTTATTATTATTTTTATCATTTAACTAAAATCTTTGTAATTAGTGAAAATGAAAGGGTCAAAGTTCAGGAGGAGCCTCTGACCCCGCCCCCGACGCGTCCATTACAGGAAAGACTCGCATGTTCTGGAACCTCTTTTCTTGTGATGTTCCTCTGTGATTCCTCACAGAAATACTTGATAGATAATAAACCTCCTTCCCAACTTCCCAAAACTCTTTCCTTTCCATGTTCCTGCATTTGTAAGTCTTCACATGAATGTTTCCAGCTCTTATTCAGTACAATAGTCCCTATGTATAAAGCTGTATACACATGGCTCCCCCTAGTGGTGGCTGCGGGCACCGAGGATTGCAGCGTCCTGATGTTTGTCTCATTCCATGTAATCTTCATCACGTTGTGGCCATCTGGTATACACGGAGTTAAACTTGTGGCTTCCCAGTTACTTCCATCTCCGCTGCTTTTCCGTCACTCAATTTGTCAAAGTCCGACTGAAATGAGTTTGTTATTGACACAATTGGAGAAAAATGAGCGTCGCGGACGCGGGGGCTTATCCTATCACTGAGCTGCGGCCGAGGCGGCAGGAAAACCGATGACAAATGCGGCAAAAAGTCATTTGATAAAGTTAATTAGTCCCGGACTCATTTGTACCTTGTGCTGGAGAGCGATAAGATCAGTACCATATACCCGGGTGGGGGCAATAACGGAGGGGGCTCCTAGGCTAGAATCCATTGTATACAACCCCCTCCCACCTGGCTGATAAGAGACTCCGGGGGCAAGGCGCAATAAAAGAGGGGGCTCCTCCGGTAGATCCATGTTACAAACCCCCACCCCCCCCTGCTGATAAGAGATACCCCGGGGGGGTGGGGGCAATAAAGAGGGGGCTCCTCCTGGTAGATCCATGTATCACCCCTCACCCTCTGATAGAGGACCTCAGGGGTGGGGGGCAATTAAAGGAGGGGCCTCCTAACGGTAGATCCATGTAGACCCCCCTGACCCTGCTGATAATGACCCCCCGGGGTGGGGGGGCAATAAAGGAGGGGTCCCTGTTTAGATCCATGTATACACCCTCTTCCCTGCATGATAAGAGACCCCGCCCCCCCGGGTGGGGGGCCCAATAAGAGGGGGCTCCTCCGGTTAGATCATGTATCACCCCCCACCCCCCCCTGCTATACGAGCCCCGGGAGTGGGGGACAATAAAAGAGGGGGGGGCTACTCCGTAGATCCAGGCTATAACAACCCCCCCCCCTGCTGATAGAAGACCCAGGGGTGCGGTGGACAATAAAGAGTGGGGCCCTCCGGTAGATCCAGTGTTCAACCCCCTCCCCCTGATCGATAAGAGACCCCGGGGTGGGGGCCAATAAGAGGGGGCTCCTCGGTAGATCCATGAACACCCCCCCCGCTGATACGAGACCCCGGGTGGGGGGGCAATAAAGAGGGGGGGCTCCTCCGGTAGATTCATGTATACAAACACCACCCCCCCTGCTGCTAAGAGAACCCCGCGGGGTGGTGGTCAATAAAGAGGGCTCCTCACGGTAGACCATGTATACAACCCCCCCCCTGCTGATAAGAACCCGTGGGTGGGGGGCAATAAAGAGGGGGCTCCTCGCGAGGATTCCATGTTACACCCCCCCCCCCTGTCTATAGAGGACCCCGGGGTCGGGAAGCATAAAGCGGGGGCTCCTCGGTTAGTCCATGTATACCACCACCCCCCCACCTGCTGAATAAAGACCCCGGGTGGGGATTGGGGGCACATAAAGAGGGGGCTCCTCCGGTGATCCATGTATACACCCCCCCCCCCTGCTGATAAGTAGACCCCGGGGTGGGGGCACTAAAGAGGGGGACTCCTCCGGTAGATCCATGTATACACCCCCCCCCCTGCGTGATAGGGAGACCCAGGGGTTGGGGAGCGCATAAACGAGGGCGGCCCACAATCCTGCATGCTTACACCAGAGCACACTTATTCAAAGCTTCCAGAAATCTTTTTATAAGCTGCTATCCATGGCCTCTTTCCTTCTTAAAAAAGCGACTTTTATAAAATGCTAAAGTGAGCCATCAGGGTTCGGGGCGTTACTTAGAGTTCCTTCTTGCTGTAGTTGGGCCTTTCAATATTGGCAGGAGCCCTCCCTCCCTACGGTGTTAGCATAAAACAGCCTAGAGATGGTGCAGTGGGAGAGCAGCATAACAGCTGTGAAGCTACAACCACAGAGGAAGCTCTGGTAATCTTCTGGATCATTTTATAGTATATTTTAAACAGTTTCTTTGATAAACCAATCGCCACCCCCTTCTTGCGTTTGGACCCATTAAACAATGTACCCCTTGATATTCATTTAACATTGATTGTACCAGTGAAAATTACATTTCTATCAGACAGTACTGCTCATTCCTGAATCCACCTGTGTTCAATTGATCTGAGAATTGCGTGACAGACAATAAAGAAAGCAGGCTCTGCGGATGGAACCAGCTAGAAAATGCGCCCCGCGCCAGTGTTCAGGACAGTGCCTGCAATAGTTTGATGAGGAGCCTGAAGTGGACGCCATACCATAAGTGGGAAAGGAGCGGGAAGATAAGAGCTAAAAATGATGGGTGATAACAGCTAGACCTGTGTTGGTTACTGGAGAAAGACGTGCACAGTAGCGTTGGATGAGTTCGACGAGGAGAGGAACTGGCAAAAGTTGGTGGCAACGAGGCCCATGGGGAGGCAAAGGATAGAATTTTTTTTTTTTTTTTTGTTTTTTTTTTTTTTTGTCTTTTTTTTTTTTTTAAGGTGAGTAATGATTTCTACCCCCCTTCGCCCCGGGGGGCATTGATGTAACGGGGGTCATAAAGGGGCACGATCCCGGCCAGTGTCAGGTGCAGGTGAGGACCAGTGACAGGGAGGTGACTATAAATGAGATTACACATATATGAAAGTGCAGACAGCCCTCCTGCCATCTAGGCCGCGCGCTGGTATTGCAGTGTATCGCAGTCCAAGCGCAAGGCCACTCAGAAGAGGCGCAGATTATTTATTTTTATGTGTTAACTTGGGACAGTCTGACCCCCATTCGGGCAGAACCTGGCAGGCCATAATTTTAGTTCATGATGAAGAATAGTTTTATGGCAATTTCTGCTCGAAAAAGGTCGCTCCCGAAACGTCGCGATTTGGGATATAAAGACGCCCGGATTTTTCACTTGAATCTTGTCCCTCCGCATATTCGTAGTGACATCATTACACATCGCTGCAGGAACTCATTTCTACACTCCGAAAGGCAATCCCCCCTGTGTCACTGTCCAGATTAATGATTTTTCAGAACTTAGGAAAGTCGGTTGCTATTGTGATTTGTGGTGACCCAAGCTTCCGAACATGTAGTTTTAAGAATAATAGCGGACCATTTTTGAGGCTTCCAGATTTACCTGATCCCTCGCACCTTATCCCTTCCCGTATCAAATTATTCCTTGTAATTTTATTTCCTAATTAAACAAATGAATCTGGGGGGGGAAGAATAGAAGTACGTGAAGTGAAGTGTTGCAGAAGCACAGATTGCACACGCAGGCGACTTTGTAGAAATCTCTTTCCGGGTTCTGGTCAATAAAATGCAGAATGTTCTTTCCTTGCAGTGAGGAGCCGGGAGAGGGGAAGGAGGGCCGGCTCCTCGCAATCCAAGGACCTTCTCCTCGGATATCTTACTATCACAGCGCAATGAGCACTGAGCCGAGGGATGGCAGCAATGGCAGGGCAACTCCGGCTGCGGGCGCCGCTCCTCGCTGGAAGTGCTTTTGCTTTACCATGCTTGAATTTTGGAGCGAGATAGGATATGCCAGAGTCCTCGCTGCCCTCCAGGGAATTCCCCTCCCCTGTTAATATGAATGCAGCACCTCCTTCGCTGTCTCGCTGAGGCCTCCCCTTCCCGGCTCGCGCTTCTTCTTTCTGGATGAGGGTGCAATTGGATTGTGGACCGTCCATGACCGACAATTGGTACCTACATGGATTGAAGATTCGGATGCGGTTAGTAGGTCCCTTCTTCTCATCTATCCGCCTAGCTCCTTGGGGGGTTTGTTGGCATCTGTGGTTTTGGTTCTGAAAACGGAGATTTTGGATGATCCCCTATTGAGAGGAGAGGAAGGAATCATCTGCAGGAAGTCCATTAATTGTCGGGATGGAAAGGGTACAGGCTGGCAATGCAATAATGGATCGTTCATGTAAGAAGTCATTTGATTTTCATAAACGGGTTCTGGTGGGGGGGAAGTGGGGGTTACTGGGGGGGTAAGGGTGGGTAGCTGGGGGGGTAGGTGGGGGGTAGTGGGGGGGGTAGGTGTGGGGGGGGTAGGGGTTTAAAAAAGGGTGAAGGGTAGGATGGGAGGGTAGGTGGGGGGTAGCTGAGGGGTAGCTGGGGGGTAGGTGGGGGTAGGTTGACGGTAGGTGGGGTGTGGAGGAGAGGTGGAGGGTACTGGGGGTTGAGGTGGGGGGTAGGTGGAGGGGTAGCTGGGGGGTAGGTGAAGGGTAGGCGGGGGTAGCTGGGGGGTAGGTGGGGTAGGCGGGGTGAAGGCAGGGGGTAGGCGCGGGGTAGGCAGGGGGTAGCTGAGCTGGGGGTAGGGTGTGTAGCTGAGGGGTATAGGTGGGGGGTAGCTGGGGGGTGAGTTGGGGGGAAGCTGTGGGGTAGGTGGGGTCAGCGGGGGGGTGTGGTGGGGGGTAGCTGGGGGGGTAGGGTGGGGGGAAGCTGTGGGGTAGGTGGGGGAGCTGGGAGGAGGTGGGGGGGTAGCTGGGAGGTAGTGGGGGTAGCTGAGGGGTACTGAGGGTTAGGTGGGGTGGTGGTGGGGGGTAGCTGGGGGTATGTGGGGGGAGTGGCGGGTAGGCTGGGGTAGGTGGGGGCTTGATGGGGTAGGTGGGGGTTATCTGGAGAAGGAGGTGGTGGGGGGTAGGTGGGGGTACAGGGGGGTCAGAGAGCAGGGGTTTAGGTGGGGGTGTTGGGGGGGTAAGCGGGGGGGTGTAGCTGGGGGGGGTAGGTGGGGGGAAGCTGTGGGGTAGGTGGGGGGAAGCTGGGGGGTTAGCTGAGGGGTTAGGTGGTGGTTACTGGGAGGTAGGTGGGGGGGGTGGGTGGGGGGGTACTGGGGGGTATGTGGGGGAAGCTGGGGTAGGTGGGGGGAAGCTGGGGGTCTAACGTACCTTGCACGATGGTCTATAACACTTGCTGGTGTGATGAGCGCAGGGAGCGTAGGAGTGACATTGTAGCAGCACTTCTCCGCCCGGGGTGTCGATGGTGGGAGATCTGCATCCGGGGCCATGTGCATGCTGACATCTCCTGCAAATATTACCCTTGATGGGAGCCTGCACACAGACCCCCAAACCCCTGCACCGGGGTGGCTGCTATAGGAATGAGGTTAGATTTTGTAAGTGTTTTGCACCCGAAATTGTTGTGGAGAAGCTGGAGAAGGGGAGGCTCGGGGGGGGGGGGGATGCCTTGAGAAAAGGAGGAAAAAGAGATGTGCAGGATCCAATTCAGGGGGAGGACGAGGAGAGGACGGAGGAGGGGATGCGCACGCTCGCTGGAGATGGAGCTCTGTGTACTATCAAAACCAGAAACCTTCATCTCATCAGCTTCTCCCGACCAAAGACCGACCCTGTCCCAGGCTAGCGGGAGAACTACAAATCCCATCAAGCCCTGATGTAAATGGGGGAATCAGGACTTGTTTGTTACTGTGGCGATTCATATAGTTTGTATTGACCCCGTTATTTGCGTCCATCACAGATCTGATGAACTTATATACACCCGCATCGTAAGTGCATATTATTGATGTCCCATTACTGATACATTACGATCTATTGCTTATATACGCCCACACATTATTGTATATTATGATGTCCATTACTGATACATACGGACTGAGTGACTTAATATACAGCCCGACAGTATTGTATATTTAATGATGGTCCCCATTACAGATACATACAGACTGAGTGCTTATATACAGCCCACACAGTATTGTATATTAATGATGTCCCTTACTGATCATGACGATCTGAGTACTTATATCCAGCCCGCACAGTATTGTATTTTTGATGTCCAAAACATTACTGATACTACGGATCTAAGGAAGTGCTTTATACAGCAGCCACACAGTAATTTTTTGTAATATATTGATGTCCCATTACTGCTACATTACGGATCTGAGTGACTTATATCAGCCCAGCACAGTATTGTATATTAATGTATGTACCATTACTGATACATTACGGATCTTGAGTGACTTATATACAGCCCGCACGTATTGTTATATTAAGTTATGTCCCATTACTGATACATACAGATCTGAGTGACTTATATCAGCCACACCGTAATTGTCTATTAAGATTGTCCCATGAACTGATACATACGGATTCTGGATTGACTTATATACAGCCCTCACAGTATTGTATATTATTGTAATTCCCATTACTGATACATACTGATCTGAGTGCTTATATACAGCCCACACATATTGGTATATTATTGATGTCCCATTACTGATACATTACGGATCTGAGTGACTTATATACAAGCCCGACAGTTGTTATAATGATGTCCCATTATATACATTACGATCTGAGTGGACTTATATACATCCCGCACAGTCCATTGTATATTAATGATGTCCATTAACGGATACATACGATCGAGTGACCCTTATATACACCCACACAGTTTGTTATTATGATGTCCCATTACTGGATACATACGGATCTGATTGACTTATAATACAGCCGCACGTATTGTAATTTATTGATGTCCCATTACTGATACATACGGATCTGAGGTGACTTATATACAGCCCACCACATCGTGTTATTTTTGAATGTCCCATTATGATACATTAACGGTACTGAGTGACTTATATACAGCCCCACAGTATTGTATATTAATGATGTCCCATACTGTACATTACGGATCTGATTGCTTATATACAAAGCCCCGCACATGATGTAATATTTAAAAAATTTTGGGGGGGATGTCCCATTACTGATACATCACGATCTGAGTGCTATCTACAAGCCCGTACGTATTGTATATTAATGATGTCCCATTACTGATACTACGGATCTGAGTGACTTATATCCAGCCCACACAGTTATTGTATATTATTGATGTTCCCATTACTGAACATTACGGTTCTGGTGACTTATATACAGCCCGCACGTATTGTATATTATTGTCCCATTACTGATACATCAGATCTGAGTGAACTTATCTACAGCCGCACATTTCTATATTATTGATGTTCCCATTATACTGATACCTACTGACTGAGTGACTTATATACAGCCCGCAGTATGTATATTATTGATGTCCCCATTACTGATACATCACGGATCTGAAGTGGACTTATATACAGCCCGCACAGTATTGTATATTATTGATGTCCCTTACTGGTACATTACGGATCTGAGTGACTTATATAAGCCCGCACATTATTTGTATATTATTGTGTCCCATTACGTGATACATCACGGATCTAGTGACTTATATCCAACAGCCCGCAACAGTATTGTATATTAATTTATGTCCATTACTTAGATAACCTACGGATCTGAGTGACTTATATAAAGCCCACGCACAGTATTGTATATTATTGATGTCCCTATACGGTAGCATACGGATCTGAATCGTACTTATATACAGCACGCGCTAACAGTATTGTATATTATTATGATGTCCATTACATGATACATTATGGATCTGAGTGACTTATATAGCAGCCGCGCATGAGAATCCCGCACAGTATTGTATATTATTTGATGTCCCTATTACTGATGACTATAGGATCTGAGGTGACTATCTACAGCCTCCACAGTATTGTAATTAATGATGTCCGCGATAACTGATAGCATAAGGATCTGAGTGACTTATAATACAGGGCCGCACACCAGTATATGTAAGAAATTAATGAGTTCGTCATTCTACTGATACATCATGGATCTGAGTGATTATATACAAGCCGCCGCACAGGTATGTATGTATATTGATGTCCCGATTTCTGATATCATCAGATCTGAGTGACTTATATACAGCCCGCACGCAAGGACAGTATTGTATATTATAATGATTCGGGTCATTACTGATACATAGCGGTATCTGAGTGACTTAATACAGTGCGCGTCACAGTATTGTATATTAATGAGTGTTCCTTACTGATACATAGCGGATCTGAGGTACTTAATCTACAGCCGGTCACAGTATTGTATAATTAATGATGTCCCATTATGATACATTATGGATCTTATGACTTATAATACGCACCGCACGTATTGTATATTTTGAATGTCCCATTACTGTATAGCATCATTTGATCTGAGTGACTTAGATAATATATACAGTCCTGCGCACATAGTGTATTTAATGATGTCCCATTAAGCTGAACACATTACAGATCTGAGTGACATATTTATAGCAGCCCGGCACAGTATGTATATTAATGATGTCCTCATATACTGATAGGGCATCACAGATCTGATGACTTATATACAAAGCCCGGCAGCAGTATTGTATATTATTGATGTCCGGCTATTACTGGATACATGGATCGGATGCTAGTGACTTTATAGCAGCCCGCACAGTATTGTATATTATTGTATGTCCGGATTACTGATGACCTCTAACAGAGGATCTGAGTGACTTATATACAAGCCGGCGCACAGTATTGTATATTATCTGTGTCCCATTACTGATACATTACGATGCTGTAGTGACTTATATCAGGCCGCGCACAGTATTGTATATATTGGATGTCCCATTACTGGATACATACGGATGGCTAGAGTGACCTTATATACAGCCCGCACAGTATTGTATAGTATATTGATGTCCCATATACTGTATAGCATACGGATGCTGAGTGACTTATATAGCAGCCGCGTCACAGTATGGTATGATTATTGATGTCGCGTCAGAATTACTGGATATCATACGGATCTGAGTGACTTATATACTAGCCACAGCCGCTCACAGTATTGTATAATTGATTGATGTCCCATTCCTGATTACATCATGATCTTGAGTGACTTATATAGCAGCCCGGGCACAGTATGGTATATTAATGATGTCGCGCATTACTGATAGCATACGGATCTGAGTGTGACTCTATATACAGCCCGCATCAGTCGTATTGTAAATATTAATGAGAGTCGGCCATTACTGATACTATTACGATCTGAGTGACTTATAGACAGCGCCACACGTATTGTATATTAATGTCATGTCAGGTCTCTCTTACTGATACATCTGGATCTCGAACGTGACTTATATACAGCTCGGGCGCACAGTATATTGTATATTATTGATGTCGCCCTTACTGATACAACTACAGGATTTGAGTGCAGATTATGTACAGCCCCGCACCGTATTGTATATTATTGATGTCGCGGCATTACTGATATCTCATGGATCTGAGTGACTTCTATATGCAGCCCCGGTCATCAGTATTGTAATATTATTGAGTCCTCATTACTGATCCGAATACGGATCGAGTGACATTTTATAGGGTACAGGCGCCTGCACAGTATTGTATATACTGATGTCCGCTTTACTGATACATTATGGATGCTGAGTGACTTTTATACAGCCGGCACCTTATTGTATATTATTGTATGTCCATTGCTGATATCATACGAATGCTGAGTGACGGTATATATACCGCCGCGCAAGTATTGGTTATTATTGATGTGTCCCATTAGCTGGATACATACGGATCTGAGTGACATTTATACCGCCCGCCCAGTATTGTATATTATTGATGTCCAATTACTGATACAATCACGGATCTGAGTGACTTATATACAGTCCCCACAGGATTGTATATTATTGACTGTGCCGTCATACTGATACATTACGGATCTATGAGTGACCCTTATATACAGCCCCATCAGTATTTGTATATTAATGATGTCCGATTACTGATAATACGATCTGAGGACTATATATACACGCCGCCACAGTATTGTATATTAATGATGTCCCATTACTGATACATTAACGGATTGAGTGCCTTATATCAGCCCAACAGTATTGTATAGGTATGATGTGCGGCCATATGATACTATCGGATTGAGTGACTTATATACAGCCCGCCCAGTTCAGTATTGTATATTATGATGCGCCATACTGAATACCTATTCTAGCTGACTTATATACAGTCCCACACAGTATTGGTATATTATTGATGTCGCATTACTGATAGCATTGAACCGGATCTGAGTACGTTATATACAGCCCGCCAGTATTGTATATTAATGCTTATGTACCGGCATTACGGATACAATGCGGATCTGAGTGGACTTATATACAACAGCCCGCACAGTATTGTATATTAACTGATGTCCCATGTAATGAGACACTACGGATCTGAGTGACTTATATCACAGTCCAAAAAAAAAAAAAAAACCCACAGTAGTGTATATTAATGATGTCCGCATTATGTAGATACGGATCTTCTGAGTGACTTATATACACCCGCACAGATGTATATTATTGATTTCCGATTACTGATACTTATGGACTGTAGGTGACTTAATACAGCCCCACAGTATTGTATATTATTGATGTCCCATTATGGATCACTCATTAGGATGCTGAGTGACTTATATACAGCCGCGGTCCGACAGCTATTGTATATGTAATGATTGTCCTACTGAATACATTAACGGATCTGTGAATAACGCGACAGTATATATAATGAGGTCCCATATGTCATACGTATTGACTATATTAAAGCATTGTTTGATTCCATTACTGATAAACTGACATGGATCCTGAGTGACTTATATACAGCCGCCGCTCACAGTATTGTATATGATGATGTCTCATTATGATACATACGGATCTGAGTGACTTATATAAGCCCACATCAGTATCGTCTATATTATTTGGATGTCCCATACTGATACATTAAGCGTATCTGAGTGACTTATACCGCCACGTCGACAGTATTGTAATATTAATGATGTCCCATTACTATACATTACGGATCTGAGTGACTTATATTAGCAGCCCGGAAAAACACAGTATTGTATATTATATGATGTCCCATTAACGAATACAATACACGGATCGAGTGACTTATATAGCAGCCCGTACCAGTATGTATATTTAATGAGTCCCAGATACATACTTACGGATTTTCTGAGTGACTTATACAGCCGGCAACTAGTATTGGGGGTAGATATTAATGTTGCCCTACTGATACATAGGCGGATGCTGAGTGACTATTATACAGCCCGCCACGATTATTGTATATAAGATGTTCCTCATTACTGATAATAGGATCTGAGTGACTTATATAACGCCCCGGCGATACAGATTCGTATATAATGATGTCCCATACCTGATACCATTACGGATCTGCAGTGGACCTTATATACTACGCCCCGTCACGAGTATTGTATAGATTATTGTTGCCTCTTACTGATATCATCAGGATCCCGAGTGACTTATATACAGCCCCGCCAGATGTATATAATTATGTCCAGTACATCGATGACATTATCGGATCATGAGGACTTATTTACTACAGCCGCCGCACGTATTGATATATAATTGACGGTCCCAATTACTATATACAAGGGATCTGAGTGACTTCATATACAGGCGCGCATCAGATTTTATATTATTGTATGTCGCCCATTTACATGATACATACGTTATCGGAGTGACTTATATACAGCCCCAGACAGTATTGTCTATTATATGAGTTTGGCGTCCAATACTGAACATTTTCGGATCTGAGTTACTTATATACAGCCGCTACAGTATTGGATATATATTGATGTCCCATTACTTAATACATTACGGAATTGAGTGACGTAGATACAGCCGCTCTAAGTATTGTATATTATTGAGTCCCATTACTGATACATACGTGATGCGAGACGTTAATACATGCTCCGCGAAGTTATTGTATATTATATGATGTCCCAATTACTGATACATACGGATCTGAGTGACATATAATACAGCCCGGCACAGTATTGTCATTATTGAGATTCTCATTACCTATACATACAGGATCTGAGTGATATATACGTCCGCGCATCAGTATTGTAGTATTCATTGATGTCCTTCATTACTGATATACATCTACGGATCATTGAGTGACTTATAACAGCCCGCACAGGTATTGTCATAAGTTGATGTCCTTACTGATACATACGGATGCTGAGGGACTTATATACAGCCCGGCACAGTAGGGTTATTTGATCATATATATAGGATCAGTGCTAAGACCGCCCAAGTATTTTATTAGGGTCCCTCTGATACATATCGGATTGGGGTGATCTATATAACAGCCCGTCACAGTTTGTATATTATGATGTCCCCATTACTGAATGCATACGGATATGCTGAGGACTTATATACAGCCGCCGCACAGTGATTGTTATAATTGATGTCGCATTACTGATACTACGGATAGCTGATGACTTCTATACAGCCTGCACAGTATTGTATATTAATGATGTCGCCATTACTGATACTCTCGAGATGTGAGTGACTTATATACAGCCTTTGATGTTCCAGACTCGTACATCCGTCAGTGATTTATCATTAGCCGATGTGAATAGTTGCGGTCCATACTGATGACTCACGGACTGTAGTGAACTTTATTAACAGCCGCACAGTATTGTATACTTATTGTATGTCCGTTATTGACTGTATACATATACGGATCTGAGTGACTTATATACAGTCCGCAACAGTAATGTATTTATTGATGTCGCCATTACTGGATAGCATACGGATCTGAGGACTTATAACACCCCACAGTATTGTAGTATTATTGATGTCCCATTACTGAATACATACGGAATGAGTGGACTTATATACAGCGGCCGCACAGTAGTTGATATCTATTGATGTCCCATTACTGATCATACGGATTCTTGAGTGACTGTAGATACAGCCCGCACGTATTGTTATATTTGATGTCCCATTACTGATACATGCACGATCTGAGGTGAACTTATATACAGCTCGCACAGTATTGTATATAATGATGTCCATTACTGATTTACATACGGATCTGGTACTATTATACAGCCCGGGCATAGTATTGTATATTATAATGGCCCATGTACTGATACATTACAGGATCTGAGTGACTTATTATAGCAGCCCACGGCAAGTAGTGTATATATTGATGTCCCATTACTGATAACATTACGGACTGAGTGACTATATACAGCCGCCGACGTATTGTATATTATTGATGTCGCCGATTACTGATACATACGGATTCTGAGTCGCTATATACAGACGCCGCAAGTTATTGTTATATTATTGATTGTCCTACATCGATCACATAGGGATCTGAGTGACTTATATACATCTCCCACATATTGTATATATTATGTCGGTCCATTACTGATATAGATACGGATCGAGTGATCTTTATACAAGCACGCACAGTATGTATATAATGATGTCCCATTACTGGATCACATTATGGATCTAGTGACTATATACAGCCCGCATAGTATTGTATATATATGGTCCGCATACTGATATCATCTGCAGATTCTGAGTGACTTATGTACAGCCCGTCACAGAATTTTATATTATTGACGTCCCATTACTGATCTACGGATGCTGTAAGTGATTATACAGCCCGCAGTCTGGTATGTATCTTATTGATGTCCGATTACTGATACACTCATGGATCTGAGTGACTTATATACAGCTCGCGCCACAGTATTGTATAGTATTGATGTCCATTGACTGATACATACGGATCGTGAGTGAGCTTATATACAGCCCGACACAGTGAGTGTTATATATGATGTCCCATTAAGTGACATACGGATCGAGGACTTATATACCGCCTCGCACGTATTGGTAATATAGTGGATGTCTTCCATTACTGGATTACATAGGATCTGAGTGACTTATATACAGGCCGCGCACAGTATTAGTATGATTATGATGTCCTCATAGATACACACGGATCTGAGTGACTTAGTATACAGCCCGAGCACAGTATTGTATACTTAATGATGTCCCATTAATGAATGATCATTACTGGATCTCGGAGTGATCTATTATACTAGCGCGCACGATATTGTATATTATAGATGTCCATTACTGATACCTACGGATCTGAGTGACTTGATATACAGCCCGACAAATATTGGTATATATGTATGTCCCAATTATGATAGCGGGAAGGGAATCTGAGTGATATATACAGCCCGCAGCAGTATTGATATTATTATGTGCGTTACTTGATACTACGTGATCCTGGAAGTGACTATATAGCAGCCCGCTAGCAGTTATTGTATATTCATGGAATCCAATACTGATAGCAACGGATCTGAGGAACCATTATTAGCCAGCGCCGCACAGTTGTATATTAATGATGTTTTCGCCATTACTGAACAGTATGTGATCTTAGGTGACTTATATTAAAGGCCCGCACAGTATTGATGATATTATGATGTCGCCATACGGAATCATATGGATCTGAGTGCACTTATATACAGACGCAGTCTCTATTGTATATTAATGATGTCCCATATGATACATTATGGAATGAGTGACTTAATACATGCCCGCACCAGTAGTGTATATTATTGTGTTCCCATTACGAATACAATATGGATCTGAGTGACTTTATACAGCCCGAACAGTATGGTATATATATATGTCTCCCATTAGTGATACTTGGATCTGGTTGACTTACTATACAGCCCGTACATCAGTATTGATATTATGATGTCTCCAATTAATGATAGCCTCAACGAGATCTGAGTGCTTTAATAGCAGACCGCACAGTATTGTATATTAGTGATGTCCCATTACTGATACATGTAAGCGGATATGAGTGACTTATATACAGCGCCGCACAGGTATGTCATATATATGTATGTCGCATTACTGATATCATTACGGATCATGTGAATTTACTGGCTGGCTATTTGCGTCATGTATTGTAATTGACGCGCCGTTATCTGATTCCATTTTATGTGTGGCGTCAATCACGAAATAAATACGGATTTAGGGTTATGATTGAGTTCCAATACTACACCTTACTACTATCTTTCGCAGCCCCATCGTGTCTCCTTAGGGCCTCGCATCCGTATGCATATATCATATAGGTTGGTGTAGAAGGGCTGCGATGGGGGGATCTCAGGCAGTGTATACACAGCAATGGAAAAATATTCTCAGACATAGTGCAGAGTGTATGGGGTTAATCGATCGTACCCGTATAGATATGCCTCTCTCGTTATGGTTCGGCTAGTCATTACTATAAACACAACAGTAAGGGTCACTCATGGGACCATCAAACCTCCTATCATGATAAACCATAATGGATCCTTCTTTACGATTTTGTTTTCTGGCTGATGGGGTCAGTTTTAATTTACTCCGGTCCAGTCATCGATCCGCGACCGCATTGTCGACGGAGGGATTCGGTTCTGAGCGGCGATTGCACTAAGGATCGTGCGTCCGAGTTCCTGCACGGGGTGTGCTCTTCTTCTTCTCTGCGCCGAGGTCCGCCGGGAGTTCACCTTCATATCTTCCGATGGCTGATCTTGTGCACAATCTTAGTTTTAAATTCCAGCGTGAAAGCGTCGATGCGACACAATGCTCGAAACTTCGATCATCGATGGCGCCTGCAAACGCCGGGTAAATTCAAGGCAAAAGAGAAATATTTGAAACCTCGACGAAGTGGCTTCCGAATTACCTTAGTAAATGTGGCGCCCACTGAGTGGCTGAATGTCTCCTGTGGGTGTTACCTGAGCTTCTCTGTGCTGGCTGTAGTTTCACCGGCGTTACACTGTGCAGGAGCCCTCTTCCCCATCCGGCCCACTGTATGAGATTACATGGCAGGCTTAATTGGATAAGGAAGTGCTGAGGGATCCTAGGTGAAAAGGTAGCGGCCTATTCTCATGTGTCACTTGTGCGGCCATCTCAGGTGTCACTTGTGCGCCATCTCCCGGTGTCTTGTGGGGTGGGCCTATCTCAGGTGTCACTGTGGTGCCGTATCTCACTGTGTTACTACTTGTGTGCCATCACAGGTGTACTGTGTGCATCTCAGTGTTACCTACTTGTGTCCATCTCTAGGTGTTACTAACTTGTGTGTGGGTCCTCTGGCAGTTGTTACGTGTGTGCCATCCTGCCAGGTGTTACTTGTTGCTTTCTATCTCACGTGTTACTTGTGGTGCGCATCTCAGTGTTACTTGTGTGGCCATCTCACAGTGTTACTTGTGTCGCGCATCTCATGTGTTACTTGTGTGCTCATGCTCACACGTGTTACTTGTGTGGCGCATCTTCTCAGGTGTGTCGTGTGGCGCCATCTTCATCGTGTTTGCTTGTGTGCCATCTCAGTGTTACCTTGGTGCCATCTCAGGTGTTACTTGCGTGCCAATCTCAGTTGATTGCTTAGTGTGCCTTCTGGGCGAGTTGTTAGCTTGTGTGCTGGGCTTCTTCATCTCAGTTCGTTAGCTTGTGTGTCCATGCTCAGGTGTTTACTTGTGTGCGGACATCTGCAGGTGTTACTTGTGGCGGCCTCTCAGTGTGTTTACTTGTGCGCCATCCTTCAGGTGTTTACTTGTGTGGCATTCTAGGTAGTTACTTGCTGTGCCATCAATCAGGGTGTTACTTTGTGCCATTCTCATGTGTTACTTGTGTGGGCTCATCCGGTGTTTACTTGTGTGCCAGTCCGTCGTGTGTTTACTTTGTGTGCATCTCAGGTCTTACTTGTGGCGGTGCCATCCATTTGACAGGCGTTACTTGTGACCTCTCTCAGGTGTTACTTGTGTGCCATCTCAGGTGTTACTTGTGTGCCATCTCAGGTGTTGCTTGTGACCCATCTCAGGTGTTACTTGTGTGCCATCTCAGGTGTTACTTGTATGTGCATCTCAGGTGTTACTTGTGTGCCATCTCAGTGTGGTCTTGTGACGCATCTCTGTGTGGTTACTTGTGTTGCCATCTCAGGTGTTACTTCGTGCGCCATCCTCATGTGTGTTATCTTGTGTGGCATCTCAGGTGTTATCTTGTGTGGCATCTCATGTGTTAGCTTGTGTTGCCGTATCTCAGGTGTCACTTGTGTGCCATCTCAGGTGGTTACTTGCTGTGCCATCTTGCAGGTGTTAGGCTTGTGACGTGGCATTCTTCAGTGTTACCTTGGTGCAATCAGTTCTCAGGTGTTACTTGTGTGCCATCTCAGGTGTTACTTGTGTGCCATCTCAGGTGTTACTTGTGTGGCCGATTCTCAGGTTTACTGGTGGTGGGTCACCTCAGGTGTTACTTGTGGTGCGGCATCTCAGTATGTTACTTGTGTGCCATGCTCAGTGTTACTGTGTGCATGCTGCAGTGATTACATTGTGTGCGCTATCGATCAGTGTGTAGCTATGTGACTCTCATCTCAGTGCTTATTGTGCGCCATCTCAGGTGTTACTTGTGTGCCATCTCAGGTGTTAGACTTGGTGTGCTCATCATGGTGTTACTTGTGTGCCTATCCTCTGGTGTCACTTGTGTGCTGCATCTGCAGTGTCACTTGTGTGCCATCTCACATCAAGTGTGTTAACTTGTGAGTGCGCATGCTCAGGTGTTACTTGTGTGGCTCATTCTGCAGTGTTACTTGTATGTCATCTCAGGTGTTACTTGTGTGCCATCTCAGGTGTTGCTTGTGACCCATCTCTGGTGTTACTTGTGTGCATCATTCGGTGTTACTTGTGTGCCATCTCAGGTGTCGACTGTGTTCTCATCTCAGGGTGTCCTTGTGTCCATCCTGCAGGTGTACTTGTTGTGGCTTCATCTCATGGTGTTACGTGTATGTCATGCTCAGGTGGTTACTTGATGTGTCGCATCTTCGACGTGTCTGTTGCTTGTGGACCCATCTCTGTGTTCCTTGTTGTGGGCCATCTCAGGTGTTACTTTTGTGTGCCATTCTCAGGTGTTCCTGTGGTGCTCATCGTTCAAGGTGTTACTTGTGCGCTCACTGCAGTGTTACTTGTGCGCGTCATCTCAGGGTTACTCTGTGCGCCATCTCGATGTGTTACTTTGTGTGTGCCATCCGTCTGTCACGGTTGACTAGGTGCACCATCGATTCACTAGGTGTTAGCTTGTTGACCCATCTCAGGTGTTACCTTGTGGGCGCCATCCTCAGGTGTCGCTTGTGTGGGCTGCTATCTTGCAGTGGGCTAGCTTGTGTGGCTGCATCATCAGGTGTTACTTTACGTCTCTGCAGGTGTTATCTTGTGCGGCCACTCAGGTGTTGCTTGTGTGGCATCTGGCACGTGTTGACTTGTGTGCCATCCTGCACGTGTTACTGGTTGGCAGCCCTATCATCTTACAGTGTTTCCTTGTGACCCATCTCCTTAGTGTTACTTGTGGCGCCATCTCAGGTGTGCGGCTTGTGTGCCATCTCAGGTGCTACTTGTGTGCCATCTCAGGTGTTACTTGTATTGATCATCTCAGGTAGTTACTTGTGCGTGCACCATGGCTCGGTGTTACTTGTGTCATCTCAGTGTTACTTGTGTGCCATCTGCAGGGTGTTAACTTGTGTCGCTCTCGTTAGGTGTTTACTTTGTGTGCAATCATCAGGTGTTACTTGTGTGGCTCAGCTGCAGTGTGTACTTGTGTGGCCATCTCAGGTGTGACTTTGTGACCGTCATCTCAGCTGTGCGCGCAATCTCTAGTTGTTCTTTGTGCATCTCTTTTTACTTTGTGCCATGCTCGGGTGTTCCTTGTGTGGCCATCTCAAGGTGTATACATTTGTGCCATCTGTAAAAAAAAAATCAAGTGTTTACTTGATGTGCCATCTCGGGTGTTACTTGGTGGCGCATCTCAGGCGTTACTTTTCTGTGGTCCATCACGGTGTTGCTTGTGTGCATCTCAGGTGTTCGCTGTGTTTCCATCTTCAGGGTGCGCTTGTGTTCAGTCTCAGGTGTCGGCTTGTGTTCGTCTGATCTCATGTGTCGCTTGTGTTGCCATCAGTCAGGTGTTAGCTGTTGTGTGCATCACGCACACTGCATCAGGTGTTACTTGTGTGGCCAATCTCAGGTCGGCTACTTGTGTGCCGTATTTTTGGTGAGTCCCCGCGCCAGTTTCCCCCCCCCCCCCGCCCGCCCCCCCCCCCCGCCCCCCCACCCCCCCCCCCCCTTAGCCCGCCCCCCCCCCCCTCCCCCCCCGCCCCCCGATCCCCCCTCCCCCCCCGCCCCACCCCCCTCCCCCCCCGCCCCCCCCCGCCCCCCCCCCCCCGTCCTGCGCACCCCCCCTCCCCCCCCCTCCGCCCCCCCCGTGCTACACCACCGCCCCCCCCCCCCCCCCCCGCCCGCCCCCGCCGGCCCCCTCCCCCCCTCCCCCCGCCCCCCCCCACCAAGGTGTGGGTTTGGGTGGGGGGAAGGGGGGGTGGTGGGGGATTAGTTGTTGGGTTTCGTATATTTGTGTGGGTGGTCGATGGGTGGGTGTGGTTGGTTGTGTGGTTGTTTTCGTGGGAGTTTTGTTGTCGGGTTTTAGGGTGAGTGGGGTGGTGTCTGGTGGGTTTTTTTTTTTTTTTTTTGGGGGGTTTGGGGGGGGGTGGTGGCTTTTATTTTACTACTGTGTGTGCCATCTCAGGTTTTACTTGTGTGTCCATCATCAGGTGTTACATGTGGTCAACCTCTCAGGTGTTATCTTTATGTCATCTCAGTGTTAGCTTGCTATGTTCATACTCAGGTGTTACTTGTGTGCTGTCTTCTATCCTGTGTTACTTTGTGGCCATGCTCAGGTGTCTGGCTTGTGATGCCATCACAGGTGTTTACTTGTGTGCGTGCATCTCAGGTGTTGCTTGTGTGGTCGTCATCGTCCGTGTTACTTACTTGTTGTGTGCTCAATGCATCTCAGTGTTTTTGCTTGTGTTCGCAGTCTCAGGTGTCCGTCTTGTGT
Source organism: Engystomops pustulosus (assembly GCA_019512145.1). NCBI lineage: Eukaryota > Metazoa > Chordata > Amphibia > Anura > Leptodactylidae > Engystomops > Engystomops pustulosus. The sequence continues at coordinate 52,940 of WNYA01001149.1, forward strand.
GCCCATCCTCAGGTTCTGTTACTTGTGTGCCATCTCAGGTGTTACTTGTGTGCCATCTCAGGTGCTACTTGTGTGCCATCTCAGGTGTTACTTGTGTGCCATCTCAGGTGTTACTTGTGTGCCATCTCAGGTGTTACTTGTGTGCATCGTTGCAGTGGTTACTTGGTGTTCGCATCTCAGCAGGTGTTACTTTGTGCCTATCCATCATGTGTTACTTGTGTTCCATCTACGGTGTTTACTTGTGTCCCTTTCTCAGGTGTTACTTGTTGCCTATCTCGGGGATACTATGTGTGGCTTTGTTTGGTTTGCAGGTAGACCCGAACCAATACTTCTGTGGCTATAGTTTTGGCGTTAAATTCGAAACCCATATCCATCTGGTTCGCGCTCATCCCCTATATACCTAGGAATGCAACTTTAAATTTGGGCAATCCATTTGTTTTCCTCTACATCCAAGGAAGGAGATGGTTCGCCATGTGGCGGTGTGACGAGGAGGCGTATTTAGGATTATTTTCAAGCTATTTGGGAAGTCTTTCAATGTAAATGATTTGCTACAATGAAGTAGGATCATTCGCTTTCTAATACGTTAATCAGACCTGCCGGCTCATGGAGTTAAGTGTCGGGTTTCCATCCGACATGAATCTTTACCTGCCACCATTGTGCTGTATTTGAAGCAAATTATTCCGTAGGCTGTGAAAGCCGACGCCTCATGCCCCTGTTGCAAGCATACTGCAACATAGGGAGCGCTGCTGAATGTTTAAATGGCGGCTTGTAATATCTACATAGAGATTCATGGGTTCGGCTTATCCGTCGCGCTTCTGTGTCAGACGGGTGAGCGCAGAAACATGTAAAAGAGGTTAAACACGGCCTTGTAAAAAGCAGACGCTAAAATGGCGGCCGTCTAGTATATTCTCTTTTCGTGTTGTTTTAGGATGTTTTGTTCTTTGTATGGTTGGGCAGAGATTTAGATTAGTTGACTTAAAGGGGTTTTATGGGTTTGTCCAAAACGTTTTTGGTGAAGATAAAAACCCCTCCCCAATCTCATGGTGTGGCACGGGCAGTCATATTACTCTGTTGTGAGGCAGAAGAGGCAGGAGGCCTACATGGATTCACTGACTCATTGGATGCAGTATTCCTCGGGCTGTGGTGCCATGTAGCATACAGCAAAGAGCGCCAAGGATCAGTTCGGTTGTTCATTGAACGCTACAAAAACGGCCCATTATTGTCTATCGATCAAAGCTTTAAAATGTTAAAAATTTCGATATATTTGGGTGTCCTCATTCTAGGAAATCTTCTTGCTGTCATGGCTGAGGGTCACTAACAACCTTTCAGAATTTTGATTAGGGAGTCCACTAGACCCATTAGAAGGGCATTGGCCTCCAAAACAGTCTTGTAATTGCTACTGTACTATTGTGGCCTGTTTATGTCAACATTGTCCGGCACCAGAGTGTCGCTGAGGTGAACTAGACGCTGTGGTTGAGATGTAGGTATCTTTGGGCTACATTTACTAAGGTGCGCGCCAGAGCGCACTTTTCGTTCGGTTTTCTGGCCAATCATTCCGTTTTTTGCGCTTGATGCCCAAGATGACAAATGCGGCAAAAAGTCATTTGATAAAGTTAATTAGTCCCGGACTCATTTGTACCTTGTGCTGGAGAGCGATAAGATCAATACACAGATACCCCGGGGTGGGGGCAATAAGGAGGGGGCTCCTCCGGTAGATCCATGTATACACCCCCTCCCCCCCTGCTGATAAGAGACTCCGGGGTCAGGAGCAATAAAGAGGGGGCTCCTCCGGTAGATCCATGTATACACCCCCCCCCCCTGCTGATAAGAGACCCCGGGGTGGGGGCAATAAAGAGGGGGCTCCTCCGGTAGATCCATGTATACACCCCCCCTGTATCATGGATCTACCGTAGGAGAAGCCCCCTCTTTATGCCCCCCACCCCGTGGCTGTCTCTTATCAGCGGGGGGGGTGTATACATGATCTGCCGGAGGAGCCCCCTCTTTATTGCCCCCCACCCCGGGGTCCTCTTATCAGCAGGGGGGGGGGTGTATACATGGATCTACCGAGAGCCCCTCTCCCTCTTTCTTTGCCCCCCACCCCGGGGTCCGTATCAGCATGGGGGGGGTGTATACATGGATCATCCGAGGACCCCCTCTTTATTGCCCCCCACCCCGGGTCTCTTATCAGCAGGGGGGGGGTGTATACATGATCTACCGGAGGAGCCCCCTCTTTATTGTCCCCCACCCCTGGGTCTCTTATCAGCCAGGGGGGGGGTGTATACATTGATCTACCCGGAGAGGCCCCCTCTTTCTTGCCCCCCCACCCCGGGGTCCTTATCAGCAGGTGGGGGGGTGTATACATGGATCTCCGAGGAGCCCCCTCTTTATTGCTGCCCCCCCCATCCCGGGGTCTCTTATCACATGGAGAGGGTGTATACATGGATCTACCGGAGCCCCCCTCTTTATTGTCCCCCACCCGGGGTCTCTTATCAGCAGGGAGGGGTGTTATACATGGATCTACCGGTGTAGCCCCCTTTAATTGTCCCCCACCCTGGGCTCCTATCATCAGGGGAGGGTGTATACATGATCTACCGGAGGGCCCCTCTTATTGCCCCACCCCGGGGTCTCTATCTTATCATCAGGGGGGGGGTGTATAACATACATGGATCTATACCGAGGACCCCCTCTTTATTGTCCTGACCCCGGTCTCATTATCAGCAGGGGTGAGGGGGTGTATACATGGATCTACGCAGGAGCACCGCCCTCCCTTATTGCCCCCAACCCCGGGTATCTGTGTATTGATCTTATCGCCTCTCCAGCACAAGTACAAATGATTCCCGGGACTAATTAACTTTATCAATACTTTTTGCCGCATTTGTCATCGTTTTCCTGGCCGCCTCGTGCCGCACTCAGTGATTGGATAAGCCCCCAAGCGCCGCACGCTCATTTTTCCTCCATTGTGTCAATAAAACTCCATTTCAGTCGGACTTTGACAAATTGAGTGACGAAAGCCAGCGGAGATGGAAGTAACTGGGAAGCACCAGTTTAACTCCGTGTATCCAGATGCGCAAACTGATGAAGATAACATGGAATGAGACAACATCAGACTCTGCAATCCCGGTAGCCCGCAGCCACCACTAGGGTGAGCCATGTGTATACACTTTATACATATGGGACTATTGTACTGATAAGAGCTGAAACATCATGTGAAGACTTACAAGCAGGAACATGGAAAGGAAAGATTTTTTGGCAAGTTTGGGGGAAGGAGGTTTATGTTTAATCTATCAAGTATTTCTGTGAGGAATCACGAAGGAACATCACAGAAAAGAGGTTCCAGAACAATGCGAGTCTTTCCTGTATGGACGCGTCGGGGGCGGGGTCAGAGGCTCCTCCTGAACTTTGACCCTTTCATTTTCGCACTAATTACAAAGTTTAGTTAAATTAAAAATAATAATAAATAATTGAAACAGAAAAATGTAAAACTTAAGATCTGGAATATTTCCTTATTGTGTTTCTATGAGGGGCGGCAGAGAATTCGTCGATTTGGTGGTCTGTGCATTACCACTTGCAGCACTTAGGTGGCCGCACTGCCTGAATCAATGACCCTGGCCCGATCTCATGAGGAATATTACTGCAGGGAAATATTTCATCATTAGTTTGCAGGGTCACATTGATGGTGACATGAAGCGCTTATAGATGACGCCCCGAAGGACAAAAAGAATCCAACTAATGACAGTAATTGGGTCCTTGTCCCTGAGTTACTGGGCAGAGCTGGTTCCGTATGTAAAGTAACCATAGAATTGCATAGAAAGGCTGTGCCTGCGCCACCCTGCTGCCTTGTCCATGCTGAGGGCAGCAAGGGGCAACCATTCTTCTGATAACTCAGGTCCCCCAGCTGAATCCACAGACCACCCAAGAACTAAACTTTCTGACGCACGTGCTAGATATCCTGCATTGAGATTTCCAGCAAACTTTATTTTTCTGTCCTTTATGCTTTTTTCCGAGAAATTCCCAGATAATCGTATGCTAATGAGGAAGTCGGTGGCAGAAGTTCCTGCCTGTACCATTTCCTCTGCATTAACAAGCCGGCGATTTGTCTTGTGAGAATCGAGGTGACAATGGTGAGTGGAGTAGCACAGCGGGTGCTAGGACACAGTAGGTGCACCATACCTCATTACATACGGATTTAATTGGAATGATATATGATGGATATTTCAGAATAAAGTTCTGTATATTCTTGGCTGCCAGCCGACTCCCTTTAAGACCTCCTGTGAGATCAGGTAGATGATCCTCGTGCTCTCAGTTTTTGTTCCTTATAGTGGTTGAAGGCGGGCGCTGTCACCGGACGTCCTTGCAGCTGCTCTGCTGTTGCCACTTTCTTTAGTATGGATATTTGGTTATGCGCTTTACCCCACTCGGCTGCCGGTAGAAACCCAAAAAAGCACAAAACGCAATTTATTAAGATCGGTCAGACTTAGATTGTCTCTCATCCGCCCAGATCTAACCGGAGGCTCCACCCTCTTTGTAAATCCTGCACATTGTCCGCAGTTTTGCCGCTGTTTAGACCAGCTCTGACCTGGGTCCATCGATTTTCCTCCGCACGGGTTGTAAGTAATTGGCAGGCGGGTGGAAAAGCCCAAACTGTCAGGGATAGTCCCTGGAATTCAGCCGCTGATTTTTTTGGTGCACGTGTTTGCATCATAACTACATCACCCATTACTAATAACCATGTGTCGGGAGACCCCCATAACACTAGATGAAATTGTAGGGTTAAGCAGATGCAACTCGCCCCACCGGGGCCTTTTCTTGGGCCTGGAGGTAGCCGGGGCCCAAGAATAACAGAGTTCGCGGTTGCGGCCTAGGCCACTAGTGTCACGTGCTTGGTATCCAGCAGGGTGGTGTTGCAAAAATTGATCTAGAAGGGATAGGCTTCTATGCGGTCTCCCTGGGGCAACCCTTGGCGTCTGGATAGTGTCCCGGGTCTGGATTGTAAGGCCCTGGTGTAACACCGTATCCTGGATCAGACGGAGGCAACGTGTGAAACAACTCACGGTTTCTTTATAGAACAACGGGCAGCAACGGTCCAACGGTCAACATCAGAATCTGTACTGGAGGGGTCACCAGAGAGGGTCCTCAGGAATAGCAACACCAGCCCGTAGTTCGAAATGCAGAACTGTTGTGCTGGTGCAGAAGAAAACCTGGGTCCAGGTTGGGAATCTCGCCTCTCTGACTGAATCAGACCCAACCATTTCTCGCACCCAGCGGGGGCTTTATACTGCCCCTGGTCCTGTGGTAGCATTGGATAATTCATTGGATCCATTATTAGAATTTCTTAACTTAGAAAGCCAAAAGAACCCACTGATAAATCCCCACAATCTCAGGCAGTTGTTGCAGGGTCGGCGTCTTATTATACATCCCGTATCTCCTGCAGAATATTCCTTGTTCCCTGCCGTAATGAAGTCTTTATACTGCGCTATTAAAGAAACTTCCGGAGCGTTCCGTTCTACTCCGGCCCCGGGAAGATTCCAGGCAAATATCAGAGTCATCCGTCCGATAAGGTTACGACACCCGAAGTTGTCTGTCTTCCCGTTATATAATTCACACTAAAGTCTGGTTGCATGGAAATGGGTCACAAATTTTTTGTAAAAAAAAAAAAGTCAACTTTGTCTTGCACGGTTACGGAATTTTCGGCTGAGCCGGATCCTCATGACAACACTCGCCCTGATTATGAAGTTGATCGAGAAATTTTTTCTATGTCTTCGGTTTTCCTTAAGATTGCAGTGAGATGTGTGGGGAAACGCTAAACAGTACTCACAGCGCGCGGAGCTCGGGGACCGAGACTCTCTGCAGTTTTACACCTTGTTCAACGGCTCTTATCCTCATTACAGTGTACAAGGGGCTCTGACTTGGTAGGGAGGTCCCTTAAAGGTTTAAATAAATTAAAGGAAGTAACCCCCCCCCCGGGTCATTTTGGGTATAAAAGGGGGACAGCTCTGCAAAGATTGTTATTTTTATATAAACTCAAATCATAACAAAAAACACTAAAAACTTCCTGATCCCCGACGTCCTCGCTGAGGTTCCACTTCCGGTCGTGACTTATACACTGTCACATAACGGAATGTGGCATTTGGCCAATCACTCAGTCAGCGGGGATCATTGCGGCAGCCACAGCGATTGCTAAGGGTTCATTTCCTTTGGGTGGGAGAGGTTCTCACCGGGAATATCCTCTTCTCTAGAGGACGCTGCTTCAGTTGTCATGAGGAAAATCTGTGCACCGAGGGGTTATATATCCCCTTTGATATATGATGTATTGTTTTATAGTACAGATATGGGACTACCTTAGAGGGAAACCCGTCAGCAGGTTTCCCCACTACTCCGTCCCGCCCCTCAGGTGGGGAGGAACTGTCCTCTTATCTGAAATGATCACCCTTTATGTATATTAAAAATCTCTCCATGATAAGAAATATGACTTTTCTCGCACCCCATTTTCACATCAGATATGTCAAGGTTTTTAGTGTTCCAGTGTGATTTCAGCTGCCCCGTCTTTCTGTCTATAGCAGCCCAAACACATGGTGGCGGTGTCTTACTAAAGATAGGACCAACTTTCACATCACATGAGGTTTTGGCTGAAGACATGGATGGACAGTGGCGGCAGATAAAGATCCAGTTTTCCCACCTAATATTTAAGTGTCTCTATGTCCGGTGCTGTAACTTATAGAACCAAAGCTACAAGCATACTGAAGATGAGAGTTTATCTTCTATACTCTTTTTTATTTTGTTTTTTTTTTTTATCCTTTTACACGCCTACTTATTTTTATTTTTTTTTACTGTTTTTCCTTTTTTTTTTTATACTTTACCTACTTTTTTTTTTTTTTTATTCACCATATTTTTTTTTTTTTTTTACACTACTTTTATACTCTTTTTTTCTTACCTTTGTTTTTTTTTTTTGGACTATTTTTTTACCACTTTTTTTTAATTTTTTATTTTTTTTTATTATTTTTTTTTATTACTTTTTTTTACTATTTTTTTTTTTTTACCATTTGATATTTAAATGGATATTTAATCTTTTCGTGTATATATTATGTATAGGGTAGAAGAACTGGATGGAGAGAATAGGTGACTGACAAGGGGGTATAAAAGAGAATGATGGCGTGGGGAAGGTAGGCTTTTTATTTTATTTTTTATTGCTTTTTTTGTACCAGATTTCACAGCATTTACTACATGATCTTGGATTAGAGGTGTTTGGAGAACGGAGGAATGCAAAACGGACCAAGGTAAATAAACAGGCCGAAAGGAAGGTAGCGAGAACAGTATGGGAGAAGGTGTCCCATAAAGGGTGGGGATTATTGAACGTGGTTAAGTTTTGCTAGTAGGGAACGCTTGATGCGAACAGGATCTCATGGCCGAGGGGATAGAGCTTGGGTGGTTGTGGGGGGAAGATATAGAAATTATTGGTCAGGAGATGTTGAGGAGATGGGAAGTGGGAAAAGGGTTGAGTTCTTTTTAAGCACTTAGAGTGATTTTTTGAGAAATTAACCGATTTAGAGCAAGCGATTTGGGTGTTGTGAGTGGGGGTTAGGGGGTATAAGAGTTAGGTGTATTGAGAGGATTGGTGTGGGATGTAGGAGCTAATTCCGGCTCTTTTTACTTTTTGTTTTTATTGTATTTTTTGGAATTATTAATGTTATAGTGTTTACCCAATTTGTTTGCATTTTACCCCCTTTGTGGTTTTTATTGGCAGTGTTGCTATTATGTATTCGATGGATCAAGAATTCATACTGTTGAGTGTGATATGTTGGGAAAGAGATGGTTACTTTGTGTTACACCCTTTTCCCTTGTTTTTTACCCATTACTTACTTCTTACTTACCTTTTTTTTTTTTCCTTTTTCTTTTTTTTTTTTTACCCTATATAGGACGTAATATAAGCCCCACCAGAACATAGAAAAGGCTTTGAAAGTGACATTCCCTGCACCACTAAACTGACTAATCTTATGTGATAAAGGAGGTGAGAAGATCATATTTGTCTGACTGTGGGGGGTTTTTATTATAGGGAAAAATTGTGAGATGTCCCAACTAAAAGAGGGAATTTAGAAACGGACGTTTCATATCACCTGAGGGGACTAGTGTTCTTGGGTTAAAACCTGGAGGAAAGCTCCTTTAAGCCCACACCTGTGCACTTTATGTGATTCTATATAGGACCTGTCACACCCAGAACAACAGTTTATGAGCAGAGGAAGCTATCGCAGTGTGATCGAATACAGATGGGAGGGGTGACGTTGTATATGGCAGGAAGATTACATTTGCATCCCAATATAAAATGGGTGCCCGTGGCCCCGATAGTGGAGCCATAAATCAACTGGAGGAAAGGACTCCTGCCATTGGCTGCTACTATACAGGATAAGAGAGATGAGACTCTCAATGTCCATAAAATCAGGTCTATATAAAGAATTCCGTTTATTTTCTATCTTCTTTTTACATTAATCTTATGGTTGACCCCCAGAGGAGTGGCTTCTTACAGCAAAAGGGCGTAACTACAATGGTTGGCGGCCGTGTGCGGCGGCTAGGGGCCCCGCGTGTCAGGGGACCCCAAACATCTGAGAAGAACTGAGAATGAGAGATGTGCACCACCATACCCTAGTATAAGAATATATCATAATAATACACATAGATACTAATATACATAATGTAAATATTAACATAATAATACATAATATAGACATCTATTACATATTCTATAAACATATTATACATATTACACCTATACATATTATACACATATTATACACATATTACACATATTATACACATATTATACATATTATACACATATTATACACATATTACACATATTATACACATATTATACTGCACATTGTACAATGTATATAACAGAGCTCATCTGCCACAGTATACAGCGACGGGGACTGATCTGTGTATAAATGTGCCCGTAGCTCCTGTAAGTACAACAATCCTCTGTAAATGGCAGGGTCTACGCCATTCGTAAATTCCTTAATTGTAGGAGCGAGTGTGAGATTTATATATAGAATAATGTGCATTATTTATATAGGGAAACAGTCCAAGAGCGAATATCCGCACATCTCAGGGCGATTAGAACCGATAAGGAAACGTCATTGGCTAAACATGGGAAATGGAAACATGAACCATCGGAGATTTTGGGTCATCGATCAAATGAAAAGAGGTCCTAGAAAAGGAAATGGGGGCGGAGTATTTGGATAGAAGGACTGGAGAGCGCAATGAATGAGGTGCAGAGGCCGCACCGCGCGGAGTGGATGAGATCGGATACAAATCAGATACAATTCCGGGTGGGATCAATCCGGATGTCCTTAGTGAGAGAACATGAACACCTAGACGATGACCGGTACTACACTCCGTATGTGCTGGTCACCCGGCTGCCGAAACGAAGTCCCGCGTCAACCAGGACTGTCACCTACGGCGCCGTGCCTGCGCCGTCACCTGTGTCTGGTCACCTCCGGCTGACCACCGACGCTACCGGTTGTACCTCGGTACTACGTGTCTGACGCACCTGGTCTGGCACCTGGTACCGTCCTGCCGTGCCACTGGTGTCTACCTCCGGTACTACAACCGCCTGCGCCGTACCTGTGTCCTTGGTCACCTCCGTACCAGCCTGCCAGTCCTGACACCTCCGGTAACGTCTGCGCCGTCACCTGCGTGTCTGGTCACCTCCGGTCTCGCACAAACGCTCTGGCGCGTCACACTGTGTCTGGTCACCTCCGTAATCTACACCGCTTCTGCGCCGTCACCTGTGCTGTCACCGCCTCCGTCAACATAAATCGCTGCTGGCAGTCACCTGTGGTCGTCACCGCGCCGGTACTACACAACCCGTGCTGCGCCGGTCACACTGTGTCTGGTCACCTCCGGGTTACTACACCCGCTCCTGCGCCGTAACGTGTGTCTGGTCACCTCCGGAGCTAGCCCCGCACCGTCACTGGGTATCGAGTATACGGATGGCCGGCCGTCACCTGTGTTGGTCACCTCCGGCGTGAGCAGTAACTGAAACCGACTAACGAGCCTGCGCCGTCACCTGTGTCTGGTCACCTCCGGCTGCCGCACCGAAATGTCTGCGCCGTCACCTGTGTCTGGTCACCTCCGGTACTACACACCAAATACAAAACACCGCGCCTGCGCCGTCCCTGTGTCTGGTCACCTCCGGTCTACACACAAACGCTGCCATGCGCCGTCACCTGTGTCCTGGGATCACCACCTCCGGTACTACCAAAACCGCTGCCTGCGCCGTCCCCACCTGTTCGGGTCACCCTCCGGTACTACAACCGCTGCCTGCGCCGATCACCATCCCTTGTCTGGTCACCTCAGGCTGCCCCGCACCTAAAGGTCCTGGCGCCGTCCACCTTTGTCTGTCACCTCCGTACTAAACCCGCTGCTGCGCCGTACCTTTGTCTGGGTCCCTCCGGCTGCCGCACCGAAATTCTGCGCCGTCACCTGTTCTGGTCACCTCCCGGTACTACACCCGCTGGCCTTCGCGTCCCTGTGTCCTTCTGGTCGCGTACCATCCGGCTGCCGCACCGAAATGTCTGCGCCGTCACCTGTGTCTGGTCACCTCCGGTACTACACCGCTGCCTGCGCCGTCACCTGTGTCTGGTCACCTCCGGTACTACAATTGCCGGCTGCCTGCCGCCGTCCCTTTGTCTGGTCACCTCCGTACTACACCGCTGCCTGCGCCGTCACCTGTGTCTGGTCACCTCCGGTACTACACCGCTGCCTGCGCCGTCACCTGTGTCTGGTCACCTCCGGTACTACACCGCTGCCTGCGCCGTCACCTGTGTCTGGTCACCTCCGGTCTACACCGCTGGCCGCCTTCGGCTCCGTCACCTGTGTCTGTCACCTCCGTCACACCGCTCCTGCGCCTTCCCTGTGTCTGGGTCCCTCCGGTCTGCTGCGCCAAAATATCACCGAAGTTTCCGCCTTCGTGTCTCTAAAATCATATAAATTTGTCAACACCATTTGGGATAAATACTTGGGGCTCATTACTACGGTCTGCCTTTCGCTGGGTTTCGGGAATATTCCGATTTTGTGCCCCGGAATGTTCCCCGGGATTTTGGCGCAACGTATCGGTTGTTGCGGCATGGGCTCGCGGCATTGCATGACATAAATGGGGGGCGTGGCCGTCGACAACACATCAGATTCGAGCAACCGCGTAAAAAAAAAGGATTGTGTCGCATAGATCACGCTCACCAATGCACCGGGACGAAGAAGGTGAACTCTGGCGGACCTCGGGGCAGCAGCGACACCTGCAGGATATCAGGCGCATGGACCTTAGTGAATCGCGCCGGACCCGAATACTCGTCAGAGAACACGCCACGGGATCACGACAGGACCGGGTAAGTAAATCTGCCCCATTGTTTATTATCAGGGGCAATGATCTGAGCTCTGCTGCCATCTAGTGGGGAGAAGATAAACCACACACATGGAAATAATATCATGGAGACTTTACAGCCTGAACGTCACGAACCAACGTGATGAGAAGATCAACTAACGACAAGAAGATCTCACCAGATGTCAGTAACAACCCAACCCAATCCAATCCAATCCACACCGGCAAATCCATCCGGACACAGAGGTCCACAGATCATGGAGGAGATCACCGGGAGAAAGTACTGTACATGATCACAGACAAGTACTTCATACTTTACTCTACAGAAGCCTCCATTGGCGATGAAGCTTTAAAGGGATTGGCCACTTTTCTATACATCTCCTCCATTAGCAGTCCTGCCTGTTCCCTGTGGCTTTTGCTCCTTAAGAGCTTTCAGCCGTTCCCCTGTTCTCCCTGGCGCTGCCTCTGCATATCACCGCGACCTTCACTTCTCCACCCGTCCTCATGGCGTCTCCCTGGTGTCCTCACAGTCCATCCTCACGACAGAGCCCAGGGGGCGGGAAAGGACCGAGTTATGAATCCTCCTGCTAACAGCTTCGCCTCGTCAGCAGAGCTCACACATGTAAACAAAGAGTCACAGAGAGTTGCACACAGCACAATCTAGTAGCAGGTCTGCTGATCACTTTATAACATTCAGTGCTTAAGACCCCAGATCATTTATGTAAAAGAAGTGTCCATCCCCTTTAAGACACTTTGACTATAGAGATGATATCATCATCATCATCATCATATTCTTTCTCTGACTTCTCTCTACATTTGGTCCGTTTCTTTTTCCTCTCCTTTAGCTGAGTTTTCCAATGCCGTAGGTGGATGACAGCCCGCCCCCCCCTCACACACAGGATGTCCCCACCCTCCCCCACAAAGATGTTCTCACCAACTCCAAACTTTCACTGTTGACTGGTGTTTTGTTGTGGGTTTGATATGGTGGCAACTTTTGACCTCCCAATATGTTTGTGGTATTTGTCATCCAAGAGTTTTAGGAATATACTACCAGGATCCCGGATCTAACCCACGCACTGACAAACGATTGGCACCCCTCGGCCAGACCGGCTCTTCTTCATTTACTTTTGATAGCCCTTTCTATTTATTCAAAAGACTTTGATCACATGATGCAAATGAGCATTAGGCCTCAGGCTTCCGTGGCTTAGATTGAACCCATAAGCCCCTTAGGCTCATTTGCCTAATGGTTATCAGTCTTCAATCCTGGTGTAGATACCGGCATCACCTTGTGCCGATAAGCTCCTGATGAGTGATTTTCTGGTGATAAGATGTTCCCTAATCCGGATTATTATTATTAGAATGGCCCCCACTCACCCACACGTCAGTTTTAAATGTTTTGTAACAATTAAGATTTGCTTTTCAGTTTCCCTGTGATGAGACCTGTTTTTGCACCAGATGAACCAGACCCATTGGTGGTCATTTACTAAGAGCCTGATTCGCGTTTCCTTCCGACGTGTTACCACCTACCAACCCGAAGTTTTTTTTTCCCGTTTTGCGCCCGATTGTCCGAATTGGCCCCGTGTTTTGGCGCAACGCGATCGGATGTGGTCGCATTCGCGCCGGCGTGCACGAACGGAAATCGGGGGCGTGGCCAAAACAAACAAAAACCGACGGATCGGAAAAGAAACCACTTTTTTAAAAATAGAAAAGTGTCGGACTGACCTGCACCCGGCACAATGGACTCCGGCGGACCTCGGTGGACTTCCAGCGCAGCTCCCTGGTGGACGTCGGAGGAACTACCTTAATGATCCCGGCATAAACCCGAATCCTCCAACAGAGAACGGCGCGCCTGGTCGCGAAGGACCGGGTAAGTAAATCTGCCCCATATTTGTGTCCGGATTTTTCTCTTTAATTACTGTACCGATAGCAGCTGGTGCAGGACTTCCCTGGCTTTTGGACCTCTCTTCTCTTCATGTGTTCAATGGGGGTCATTTACAAGGCCCAAATCGCTTATTTTTCAACGGGTTAACCCGAATATAACCGTTTGCGCCATTTTTCCCTGAAATGCCCCCGGTTTGTGCGCATGTGATCGGATTTGCGCCGGCATTGCATGCAACGGAAATCCGGGGGCGGGCGTCGGAAAACCCAAACGGAATTTTGGAAAACCGCCAGGCATTTTTTAAAATATGTGTCGCTTAGACACGAGCGCTTACGGCACCCAGTATAGGAATGGGTTTGCCCAGCGACGAACTTCAGCGCACAGCGCCACCTGGTGGACATCGGAGCACTGCCTCGTGATCGCCGGAAGGACCCGAATCCTCCGCAGAACACGCCTCTGGAATCGCGAATGGACCGAGGTAAGTAAATCGGCCCAGTGTCTGTGTGCTGGTCTCGTCATGATGGAGGATAACAAGGGACAATTCATGGATTCATTGTCCTTTAGAATACCCCCCAGGGCCCCATGGGGGTCCCAGAGGAATATAGAGATATAATCGCCTTTACAATACACACTGTCTATAGCGGGATCTTATTATGTCCGGGATCGCTGAGGATACTGATCGGCGCGTCGTTATGACTATTATAAACAACCACTTCCAATATTTTCTTACCACTACAGTTTCCCTTTGTGGGACAGATTTCGGGATTTCCTGTGAACAGTTTGAGGCTTCGGAGAAGTGGAAAAGTGTAAACAGAATAAAACCTGATACTTTGTATAAAAGGTCCATTCCAACCGCCATGCCCACCTCCCTCCATAGAGAATACACACGCCAAGAGAGAGCTGCAACCATGTGACCAGCGCCTGAGTCTCTCTGCTGCCCCTGCATTGACCCGGCGCTGAGCTTCTCTGCTGTACCTGCTGTGCTCTCTCCTGAGCTCTCTGCTGTCCCTGCGTGTGCTCTGCGCCTGAAGCTCTCTGGGTCCCCCCCCTGTGACAGCGCCCGAGCGCTTCTGCTCCCTGCCCCTGCTTGAGCAGCGCCTGAGCTCTCTGCTGTCCCCGCGGTGACCCAGCGCCCCGAGCTCTCTTCTGTACCTGCGGTCCTCTGCTCCTGAGTCTCTGCTGACCCTGCTTGTGACTCAGCCGCCTTAGTTCTCTGCTGTCTGTTGTTCTCTGGCGGCTGAGCTCTTCTACGTCCCTGCTGTTGGCTCTGGCCTGATCCCTCTGCTGTCCCTGCTGTACTCTGGCCCTTAGCGCTCCTGTCTGTCCCTGCTGTGCTCTGCGCCTGAGCTCCTCTGCTGTCCCTGCTGTGACCAGTGCCTGATGCTCTCTGCTATCCCTGCTGTGACCCAGCGCCTGAGCTCATCTGCTGTCCCCTGCTTGTGCTCTGTGCCTGGCTCTCTGCTGTCCCCTGCTGTGACCAGCGCCTAGAGCTCTCTGCTGTCCCTGCTGTGACCAGCGCCTGAGCTCTTTCATGCTATTCCCTGCTGTGACCAGCGGCCTGAGCCCTCGCTGCTGTTCCCGGCTTGACCAGCGCCTGACGCTCTCTGCTGTCCCTGCTGTGACCAGTGCCTGAGCTTCTTTGCTGTCCCTGCTGTGCTCTGCGCCTGCTCTCTCTGCTGTCCCTGCGGGACCACGCCTGAGCTCTCTGCTGTCCCCCGGCTGGACCACGGGCCTAGCTCTCTGCCATGTCCCTGCTGTGCCTGCTCCTGGCTCTCTGCTGGCCCTGCTGTGCTCTGCTCCTGATCTCTCTTCTGTCCCCTGCTGTGACCAGCGCCTGAGCTCTCTACTCTTCTACGGTCCCAGCTGTGACCAGCGCCTGAGCTCTCTGCTGTCCCGCTGTGACCAAGCGCCTGATCTCTCTCTCTGCTGTCCCTGCTTTGACCATCGCCTGAGCTCATCTTCTATGACCGCGCCTTAGGTCTCTCTGCTGTCCCCGCTGTGCAGCCCCTTATCTCCGCTGTCCCTCCCTGTGACCAGCGCCTTGAGCTCATCTGCTTGTCCCTGCTTGACCACGCCCGGAGCTCTCTGCTGTCCCTGCTGTTCTCCTGCGCCTGCTCTCTGCTGTCCCTGCTGGACAGCGCCTGAGCGTCTATGCTGTCCCTCTGTGCCACCCGCCTACTCTCTTCTCTGCTGTCGCCTAACTGGTGCCGAGCGCCTGAGCTCTTTGCCCCCTTTGGGGGGTTCCCCCCCCCCCCCCATCCCCGCTAGTGCTCTGCGCCTGAGCTCTCTGCTGTCCCTGCTGGGTGCCCAGGCGCCTGAAGCTCACTGCTGTCCTGCTCTGACGCAGCGCCCGAGCTCTCTGCTTCCCCAGCGGTGACCAGCACCTGAGCTCTCTGGCTGTCCCTCCTGTGACCAGCGCCTGAGCTCTCTCTGTCTGTCCTGCTCTGACAGCGCCTGACGCTCTCTGCTGTCCCTCTGTGCGGCACCTGAGCTCTCTGCTGTCCTCCTGTGACCAGCGCCTGGCTCTCTGCTGTCCTGCTTCTGACTAGCGCCTGAGCTCTCGCTGTCCCCTGCTGTGACCAGCACCCTGACTCTCTGCTGCCCCCGGCTGTGCTCGCTCTTGGTCCTCTGCTGTCCCTTGCTGTGACCATCGCCCTGAGCCTCCTCTGCTGTCCCTGCTGTGCTCTGCTCCGGTCTTCTCTGCTGTCCCTGCTGTGCTCGGCTCCTGAGCTCTCTGCTGTCCCTGCTGTTGCTCTGAGCTCTCGCTGATCCTGCTGTTCTCTGCTCCCGAGCGCTCTGCTTTCCTGCTGTGCTCTGCTCCGGAGTCTCTCTGCTGTCCCTGCTGTGCTCTGCTCCTGACTCTCTGCTGGTCCTGCTGGACCGGCGGCCTTTACCTCTGCTGTCCCCTTGCCTGTGACCAGCGCCTGAGCGCTCTGCTGTCCCTGCTGTGACGCAGCGCCTGAGCTCTCTTCTGTCCCTGTTTGTGCCCAGTGCCTGAGCTCTCGCCTGTCCTCCTGGGGTGACCAGCGCCTGAGCTCTCTGCTGTCCGCCTGCTGTGACCAGCGACCTGAGCTCTTCTGCTGTCCCTGCTGTGCTCTGCTCCTGGTCTCTCTGCGGTCCCTGCTGTGACCAGCGCCTGAGCTCTCTGCTGTGCCTGCTGGACCTAGCGTCCTGAGCTCTCGGCTGTCCCTACTGTGACCAGCGCCGGGCCTTTGCTGTCCCCCGCTGTGCTCTGTCGCCTGAAGCTCTCTGCATCCCTGCTTGTGACCAGCGCCTAGCTCTCTGCTGTCCCTGCTCTGATCAGCGCCCGACTTCTGCTTCCCCGCGGTGACCAGCCCTGAGATCTCTGCTGTCCTCCTGTTAACCAGCGCCTGAGCTCTCTGCTGTCCTCTCTGACTAGCGCCTGAGCTCTCTGCGTCCCTGCTGTGCCGCACCCTGACTCTCTGCTGTCCTGCTGTGCTCTGCCGCTGTGCTCTCTGCTGTCCCTGCTGCTGCTCCTGCTTCCTGAGCTCTCTGCTGTCGCCTGCTGTGCTCCTGCCTCATCTTCTGTCCCTGCTGCTGTGATCTGCTCGTGCTCTAGTGTGTCGCCTGCTGTGCCTGCCCGAGCTCTCTTCTGCCCTGCTGTGCTCTGCTCCCTGAGCTCTCCTGCTGTCCCTTGCTGTGACCGGCGCCTGAGCTCTCTGCTGTCCTTGCTGTGACCAGCGCCTGAGCTCCTGTCGTCCCTGCTGTGACCATCGCCTTAGCTCTCCGCTTCACCTGCCTGTAGACATCCCAGCCTGAAGCTCTCTGGCTGTCCCTGCTGTGAACCAGCGACTAGCTCAGCTATTGCCAGTTTGCAGTTCTCATAGTGAAAAGCCTGTCGCCTCGATAATAAAACCTTGTTTTCAACCAGACAGAGACAGGACCCCCCCCCGTCGTCTTTTGATTTGAATGCGCTGCAGTTTCCTTCACACATGTGGACGTTTATGGACCATTTCGGAATGGAGCATTATGTCTTCCTATCCTACCAAAGAGAAGTCTGGTGATGAAATAGTCACAGATTGTGACGATCCACTGACAGAACAGAGAGGGGGCCGCGTGGTGGGGGTGACTTTTCACATCAATGGAAACTTTTGGAAAGAAACATCTGACAAGAATTGTGGGAAGCTTTTCCATCTCCATTGCACTCGCTGAAATGTTCTTTGTTCTCTGCCTGGATTATGAGATAAGTTATTGAGTCACGGCCGCCGCCCCCCGTGTTCCTCAGCTGCGTCATTTCCACAGTCTCCACCGCCGACCTCATCTGTACAAGTGACTGACGATCAATGAATTCTATCGAAGAGACGGAAGAACTGACTTCATGAACCATTTGGGCAAACCTCACCGGTGCCAGGCAGAGGAGTGGTTGCCGAATACTGTCCCACCATGTAGCTTGCAGCCCGTGTAGGGTCTGTTAGCCTCACAGCAATGTCACTACATAAAACCAGATGCACTCTGCAGTGGTAGATCCTGCTGTAAGGCAGGAGTTAATAATTGCTTTAATGTTGATGTCCATATGTTTCAGCCATCAACAGGTGTTTACTTGTCCTCTGTGACTGAGATGTAAATTGGAAGGAGTAGCCACCACCTGACCAGGGGAGTCACCGATCCCTGGACCTTCCAGAGAAGTTAGTTCTCTCTGAGAAGATAGTGCAGGTGTGAGAGAGAGTTCCTCTCTCAGATTAGAGCTCAGAGGAGTACTGTGCAGTCAGCACACCGGACGACCACGAAGAAGGTGACCTAGCCCTGCCTAGAGTGAAGCTAATGCTAGTTATGAGGAAAGGGATATCATCCTACATTTTTAAGGGTGATACCGAAGCCCTACAGACAGCTGAAGCTTTCTATTAGGACACAGCTGCCTCCCAGCCTCCCTCTTCATCCAGGCTGATGGATCCTTCGTGGCTTTCCTCCAACTTGCATCTCAGCACTTCCACTACTCTGTTAAAGAGGCCTTTGCTGCTGTCCTGTCGTTTCCAATAAGAATCTGTAAGTTGTTTGTTCAACCTCATGCCCCTTCTAGGTCCCTGCTACTAACGGCTGCCTAGCATCACAGTGCTACCCTGTCACCACACAGAGACTCATACTATAGACAACCAAAGGGTGGCCCCAGGGAGAACCGCTATAGCAGCCTCCCCTCAATCCATTCTGCCACACCACCCTGCTGAGACCTGCCAGGCTGTGGACAGCCCTCCGGTTCCCCATACCACGCACCGTGACACTACGTGGCCTAGGCCGCAACCCCATCCACTCAGGTACTGCGGCCCCGTCTGACTCCAGGCACCGAGAAAAGGCTCGGCCCCGGTGGGGGATGTTGCAAGTGGCGTCACGAACGGAAGTATACTTCTGTGCCTTATTCTGGCCACATACATGTACATTTTTACAAAGACTGTGCTGCCTAACCCTGCTGCGATCCGGGTTTATGCCCAGTGAGTGTGTGGCATTCTACTTTGAACTGTGTTATACTGCTGCACGTGCTGCGAGCATCTGCTCCGCAACTCAGAGGTTATCCCTGCAAAGAACTTTGTCAGCTCTGCATACATCCGGCGCTGCTGCGCCCGAAGCCATTTACCTCCTAGGCTTGTGGCGCAGCAAGTATTTTTCAGCCCGCCAAATCCTCCTGGTGGGACTCCCCAGAGTCGTCACTATGCTCCGAGGCTGCCGCCCCCTGCGTTAGTGGCGCGAAGTATCTTGGAAGAGACTGGAGCTTGTTCGTGCAGGCAACAAGAGGGTTAATCTGCCCATCTTGGTTTCGGCGCCGTCCGCGCCTTATCCCTGCCAGCATCGTGTGCCTCAAACGAGAGTTCCCGGCGCACTTCCTGCGACTGGAGGCGAACATCGCTGAGCTCACCGGATATGTCTGTCACGCGGCTGATCCTGAGTGATTACCGCGGGGTAAGTTAAAGGGTTGTAGAGATGTTTCCGACGCTTAGGGTTATTGGTCTTCCACCTCCCATGGAATAGTGACGGAGTCTTATAAGTTCCCACGTCCACTTCTATAGCCATCGTGCCCATAGCAACGACATTTGTCAACCCTTGCAGACGTCCCTCAGCTTGCAGTCATGTCCCGCCTGGACGAATATAGTGGACTGAGCCAAGTCCCGTCCCCTGGTCCTCCTCCCGCAGGGTACCTGGAGCATGTTAGAGTCCTCCAGAAGTCCCGTCAGAGCCTGCTATAGCTAGTGTCCCTGGGACTCCCCCCATGATGCCCTCTGACTATGCCCTAACTACCCGGGCCCCCCGGTTACCACCCCACTACGAGGGAAGATCACACACTCTCTCTGAATTCAGGACAGGTGTTAGACCCTTCGCCCGTGCCCGTTTACAGAGGACAGAAAGTGGGCCATCCTAACCCGGGCAGTTTAAAGGACCCGCTCTCCTGGAGTTAAGTCTGAGTGAGAACAATTTATTATTAATGTCTTGGTTGATAGAAATCAAGGTGTCACTAAAGATCATCTCTCTCAACATGCCCATGCCTCCTTTCTGGTTCAGGAAATTGCCATGGACATATTAGGGGACCTACCGCCTACTGTACCACAGAAAGAGCTGACTCCGTGGAAATGAGGCTCTGATCTAGCTGCTCCAGCGCAGTCGACATCACTACCCTGTCGGCTACGGAATTGCTGGCTAGCAGACGTCCCTAATCTGCTGACAACCCCCTGCATAAAATTCTCGTCTGTGACCGTTTGATTGACTGTCTCCGCTATGAGGAAGAAACCTTCATAGAACTCTGCACAGTCAGCTACCCTCGTGCCTCTCGGCCAACAGCGCCCAAGAGAAGCGCAGTCGTTAAGGCACCTGTAGTCATGAAGAACCCCGCAGCGTTGCAGCTACTGCCATAAATATGGCATGAAGAGGATGGAATGTCCGTCAGTTTTAAACGACAAACCCTTGGAGCTAAGGACGACCTCAAGGGAACACCTTAGTCCCGAGATGCACTGGATGCACATTCGGGGCGGGGGGGGTGGTGACGTGGGGACTTCGCCCCATGGTTCATGTAACCAATCAACGGAGTTTCCCTACCCCGTCCGCTTATGATACCGCTCTCAATGGACCCCCTCACGAGTGCTGCCTTCGAGAAATGCCGAGAAGCGAGCATCCTAGTCCCGCCTCCCAAGGCTTACGTGAACATTATTTTGCTACGAACGGAAACCCGTACCCATCCGCGGACTGGGAGCCCACACTAACCATTGGAGACACTGAGTTAACCAGACGGGCGTAGTGGGTGACACGGTCCGAAAGTGGTAACTTTCCTCTCTGGTACTGGTACCAAGTGTCCTCCGCACTGCTACCCTGAAGTGCTGAAGGCTCTCCACGACTCCCTGCCAACAGTGCCCAACGTTTCCCGGAAGGTGAATTCAGGAGAACTATGCAGGTTCTAAGCGGGCGTCAACAGAGTTTGCTGGCCTAATGGAGAATCTTCAAGAGGACTGATCAAGGATCCCCAACCCTGTCCTGCCTTCAACCTGGGACTGAGACGTTAGATGGTGTCGCGCCTGCATGGGCGTCCAAGGTCAAGACTACCAGGCGGATAGTAGAACCTCTACCAGCTGATGAAGACCTGCCCATTCTAGCTGCCAGGAGCCTAGTCACTTATCCCGAGGACAGAGTACCCACTTCGACTACTAAATGTGTGGGCGACTCCCCAGTGATCTGAGAAAGTACCCGAGCCGTAGCCCTCTCTTTAGTCGGTCCATCCTGAAGTACGTGGTGGAAACTCTCTGTCTGCCTCCAACATTTTGGAACTGAGCAAAGTGCTGTAAGGGGAGCCTGGCCGAGCAATCCTGGTGGCTTGAGGCTCAATATTGGTAGACGAGCTATTTTACTCACTCCTTGCAGACCAGTACAATGTGTCCTGGATGTCGTTATGAAGCACCATCCAGGCCTTCAGCAAAACACCCACTGTATTTTGGGCATGACTACCCTGATCCACATACCATCCCTACTGGCTTCTCATCCCCTATAAAGGAGCGTACCTGGCCCATACCTCAGCCCGCTACCAATAGGTGAAAAGCTGGTACAGATTGAAGACAGCCACTTATCCAGGAGAGTCACAAACCGCCCCCTGGGCTGCCCCGCTGGTCCTTGTGAAGAAGAAGGATGGGAACCCTCGATTCTGTGTTGACTATAGGAAGATCAACAATATCACCCACCAGGACGTCCTATCCTCTGCCCCGCTAATAGAGGAATCCCTCGCAGCCCTAGGGTCAGGCTGCCTCTTCTCTACCCTGGACTTACCATTGCTACTGGCACGTGGCTCAATGGCAACCGTAATCAAGAGAAGACCTGCTTTCACCACCCCTGGGCCTGTTCTATTTCAACAACATGCCGTTCGGCTAAGGCAACGCCCCAGTCAACATTTAACGGCTGAGGAGAATTTTTGGGTCATCGCAACTTCGAGACCGTCCTGCTATAATTTGGGACGACATCATCAGCCTCCTCCAAGACTTATGAACCACCTCCCACCATCGTGGCTGAATCTTCCAATTGACCAACCAGGTTGAAGGTCAAGCCATCAGGCCACCTTTCAACTATCCGCAGTACCTGGGCATGTGTTTAGCGCTCGATGGAATTGCGCCAGATCCAGAGAAGATTGGCAAGCTGTCCCACGACTGGCCTCCCATCAACCGTACGGGACCTCAAAGCTTCCTTGGATTTGCCAGGATATTACAGTCGTTTCATCCCGAGTTGGGTCCCAGCTGGGGCTCACCTGCCAAGAGCGTCTAAGGGGCCTGCCAAGAGAGAGCCACGTTCCCGAGTATCCATGATGGGACGGCTGAACGAGAAGCTGCCTTCCAGATGCCAGCAACGGTTGACTGACCTCCGGTGTTGGATATCCAGACGACGTCCTGCCTTTCTCCCCTATACACTGTGCCAGCAAGCATGGCCTATGGGCTGAATATCCCAGCCCAAAACGGACTGAAAGGTCAATAGCCCTACGCCAGCCGTTCCTCCGAGAACCGAAGGCAAATGACCAAACTCAGTTCCTTCAAGTTGGAGTTTCTGGCGTTTAGTCCTGGCGTTTGACCGAAAAGTTCAAGGACTACCTGGTGCATCATTCTCACTGTCTTCACCTACATAATCCCTTGCTCTCTGAACACACCAGCTCATCTTGGCAAGCCCTGGAACAACGGTGGTCCTCCACCGTTGCCAACTTCACTTTACCCATCAGTACCACCTGGGCTTGTAAGACCCATGACAACGCCGCCGCTCTGTCACGTCGCCTGACCATGGGAGGGACCCTCCTGGATGCTCAGTGGGAAGATGTCGAGATGCCAGCATTCTATGCCCGTTTGTGGCGTGCAAGATTGCCCAGAGAGTTTACTCCTATACCATCAGAGGCAGCGCCAGCTACTCCTCAAGAGAGTCAGAGCCCCCTGCGGAAAGGACCTCTGGATCAGTCTTAGCGCCTGAGCTCTCTGCTGTCCCTGCTGTGACCAGCGCCTGAGCTCAGCTATTCCACAGGTTGACAGTTCTCATAGTTAAAAAGCCTTGTCGCCTCTGATAATTAAACCTTGTTTTCACCAGACAGAGACAGGACCCCCTCGTCTTTTGATTTGAATGCGGCTGCAGTTCCCTTCACAACCTGTGGACGGTTATGGCGCCATTTCTGGAATGGAGCAGTTATGTTCTTCTATCCTATCCAAAGAGAAGTCTGGGATGACAATAGTCAGATGTGGACCGGATCACATGACAGAACAGAGCGGGGGCGCGGGGGGGGGGACTTTTCACATCAATGGAAAACTTTTTGAAGACAACATCCTGACAGAATGTGGGAAGAGCTTCCATCTCCATTGCACTCGCTGAAATGTTCTTTGTTCTCTGCCTGGATTATTAGAGATAAGTGATTGAGTCACGGCCGCCCCCCGTGTGCCGCAGCTGCGTCATGTCTCACACGCCGACTCATCTGTACAAGTGACGGACGATCAATGACTTCTACGAAGAGACGGAAGAACTGAACTTCATGAAACCATTTGCAACACCCTCACCGATGCAAGGCAGAGGAGTGGTTGCGAATACGTCCCACCATGTAGCTTGCAGCCCGTGTAGGGTCTGATTAGCCTCACAGCATGTCACTACATAACACTAGATAACACAGATGAGTACTGCAGTGGTAGATCCTGCCTGGTAAGGCAGGAGTTAATTGCTTTATGTGATGTCATATGTGTCAGCCAATCACAGGTGTTATACTTTGTCTCTGTGAGCTGAGATGTAATTGGAGGAGTAGCCACCACCTGACCAGAAGAAGTTAGTTCTCTCTGAGAAGAGAGTGCAGTGTGAGGAGAGAGTTCACTCTCTCAGATTAGAGACTCAGAGGAGTCTGTGCAGTCAGCACACCAGACCAAGAGCAGGTGAGCCTAGCCCCTGCCTGAAGAGTGAAGCTAATAGCTAGTTAGTGAGGAAAGGGGTATCATCCTACCTTTAAGGGTGATACCTGAAGCAATCCAGGATAAAGCTGAAGCTTCCTATTAGGACACAGCTGCCTCCCAGCCTTCCCTCTGCATCCAGGCTGGTGATCTACATCCTGTGGCTCCCTCCAACTTGCATCTCAGCACTCCACTACTCTGTTAAAGGCACGTTGCTGCGGTTCCTGTCGGTTCCAATAAAGAACTGTAAGTTGTTTTTGTTCAACCTCTGCCTCCGTCTGGTCCCTGCTACTACAACTACCATCATCACAGGCACCCTGTCCACTACACAGAGACTCATCCTCTAGAGACCAAAGGGTTGCCCCAGGGAGATCCGC
Source organism: Engystomops pustulosus (assembly GCA_019512145.1). Taxonomy (NCBI): domain Eukaryota; kingdom Metazoa; phylum Chordata; class Amphibia; order Anura; family Leptodactylidae; genus Engystomops; species Engystomops pustulosus. The sequence continues at coordinate 76,949 of WNYA01001149.1, forward strand.
TATAGCAGCCTCTCCCTCATCATTTCTTGCCAACACCACCCTGCTGGAGACCTGCCAGGCTGTAGGACAGCCCTCCGATTCCCCATACCAAGCACCGTGACAATAGCGTGCTTAGGCCGCAACCGCCAGCCACTCCGGTACCGCGGGCCCCGGCTGACTCCAGGCCCCGAGAAAAGGCTAGGCCCCGGTGGGGGATGTTGCACATTTACTGTATCCGAGGGGCAAAATCCGGGCACAGCCGGGAGCAGGTGGTAACATAAGGCGGAATATATATACATACAGTCCAGACCGACCGGAAAACCGGAAGATTGTCCCGGGGCTCAGACTCTAACCCGGACCTGGACCTCAGAGATACAGCACAAGACGACCCAATGTGGCGGCTACAAGAGCCTATTGCAGAGAGGAGCAGACCTGACGTTTGTGCTCGGCTGCAGGACCCGGACATATTGCGGCCCCCTGGATAAGTTTATCTGGTGGCCCAGGAACCTCTGCGAAGGTACAAAGTGCATATAACAGTCTCTAAGGTAATGAGTCATTTTGTACTTTTACCCCTCGGGACCTTGGGATGTGACTCCATTGCCCACAAGGGGTCAATTCCTTCGTTTTTCCTCAGGTTGGAGGCGGCAATGATTGGGTGTAGCAGGTGCTGTTACCCGGCAGAACTTCTGGTGGGGACATTGGGGGAAACCTGAAGCCCCAGAGCAACCTGGAAATTGAGAGGTTCCGCACCCTGACCCCGGCTCCTAGAGGGTTCCCCAGGGGTCGCCCCGTCTCATAAAGTGATTGTGTGAGATACTGACTGGCCACGAGGGGCGCGGTTCACAAAAAACGCAGTGAAGAGCATCTGGGATTCATTCTGCTGCCCCTACCTGCTCAGAGTCATGGGGGTCCCGGAGGTTGGCCCCCCACTGATCACACCAAGCCGACCATTTGTTTTGCTTTCATAGCTTATTGCACCAGAGGGGGCGCCAGTGAGCACAGGAAACCGCCCCTCCTGGGGTACAAGGATACAAATCGTGGAGAAGTGGGACACGTAGAGCTCAGCCCCCGGGGAAGGGTCACCCTGCAGACCTATGGCTGGTTTTAGATTGCCGCTACCTGGAAAATATCTGGATTCTCCATTTCGGGAGATGTGACAGGGGTGACAGGCGAGTTCAGGTGGGGTGAAGGCTGCGCTGCTTAGCTGGGGACGGAGCGCGAGACAGAACATTGGGGGTCATTTACTAAGGGCCCGAATCGTGTTTTTCCGTCGGGTTACCCGAATATTTCCAATTTGCGCCGATTTTCCCTGAATTGCCCCAGATTTTTGGTGCACGTGGTTGAATTGTGGACGCGACGGAAATCGGGGGCGTGACTGTCAGAAAACCCGACGGATTCCGAAAAACCGCTATATTTAAAAAAAAAAAAAAAAAAGGGTCGCTGGACACGCACTTACCTGCACCCGGCAACGGACGGTGAACTCCAGTGCACTCCGATGGACTTCAGCGCAGGAGCGACACCTGCTGGACATCGGGCACACGACCTTAGTGAATCGCCGGAAGACCCGAATCCTCCACACAGAACGCGCCGCTGGATCGCAAATGGACCGGGTAAGTAAATCTGCCCCAATGGGCCGATGCGCCACAATCTGATCGCGTGCACACAAAAACCGGGGGAATTCAGGGAAAATAGGCGCGATTTGGTAATATTCGGGTAACCCGACGGAAAAACGTGATTCGGGCCCTTAGTAAATGACCCCCATTGTGTTGATGATGAATTTTAGGCCGCGGAGAGACGACCTCATGTGACGCGTCGCCTGCAGGATGGAACCTTCCTTACAGTCTAATGATCCGTTCTACAGATTCTATTATATTACTGTATCGCCGTCCGCAGGATTAACGGAGGAAACCGAACAAATACAGAACTGAGCCGGAGCTCAACGGACACGAGGAAAACCTTAGGCACTGTGACCGGATGGGGGCGTCCAGGGGCGTCCAGGGGGGCCCAGGGGGGCAGGTACAGGTGCGACTCTAAAGTTTATAAACTTTGCCCTTTAGCTGCTAACAAACATTACTTTATTTCAGCCGTTTGTCTGCTAATGCCCTGCGCCCCTCTGCACCTCACTGTGCCTCACTGCGCCCCCTCTGCGCCTCACTGCGCCTCACTGCAACCCCTCTGTGCCTCACTGCGCCTCACTGCGCCCCCTCTGCGCCTCACTGCAACCCCTCTGTGCCTCACTGCGCCCCACTGCGCCTCACTGCAACCCCTCTGTGCCTCACTGCGAGCCTCACTGGCCCCCTCCTGCGCCTCACTGCACCCTTTGTGCTCATGCGCCCATTCTGCCGCCTCACTGGCAACCCCTTCTGTGCCTCACTGCTGCAACCCCTCTGTGCCTCACTGCGCCCCCTCTGCGCCTCACTGCAACCCCTCTGTGCCTCACTGCAACCCCTCTGCGCCTCACTGCGCCCCCTCTGCGCCTCACCTGTGCACAACCCCTCTGATGCCTCAATGAGCCCCTCTGCGCCTCACTGCCACCCTCTGCTGCATCACGCGCAACCCCTCTGTGCCTCCTGCGCCCCTATGCGCTACTGCAACCCCTCTGTGCCTCACTGCGCCTCACTGCGCCCCCATCATGCGCCCCTCTTGTGCTCACTGCGACCCCTGCTGCGGCCTCACTGCGACCCTCTGAGCCTCACTCGACCCACTGCGCCTCACTGCGACCCCTCTGCGCCTCACTGCGACCCCTCTGCGCCTCACTGCGTCCCCTCTGCGCCTCACTGCGCCCCACTGCGACCCCTCTGCGTCCCCTCTGCGCCTCACTGCGCCCCCTCTGCGCCTCACTGCGCCCCACTGCGCCTCCTCTGCACCTCACCCTAAAAAAATGATCTAATCTGCCCAGAGTATCACCCATATTCCTGCTCTCTAAGGCTTTAGTCGGGTCATTGAGATGCTTTTGAATGGGTCCCTGTACCCCCCCCCCCCCCCACTGTCCTGGGGTCCAAATCCAATGTCTGCGGCGCTAGAACAGAACACGTCAGTTTACAGGAAGCGCAAAGTGGCCCCAAGAGGGTTTTTACACTGGGAGGGTTGAAGGGGGACGCAGGCGCCATGAGGAGGAGGAGGAGTAGATGAGTAGAGGAGAGGGAGGAGGTGAGGATAGGATGAGGTTAGAGGAGGAGGAGGAGAGGAGGAGGAGAGGAGCAGGAGGAGGAGGAGGAGGAGAGGAGGAGGAGAGGAGGAGGAGGAGAGGAGGAGGAGGAGATTATTATTATTATATTATTATTATTATATTATTATTATATTATTATTATTATTATTATACGCTGGAGTTCAGTGATCATAGATATATAGGGCACCCATTAAGACTCGGGGGGGGGGGGGCGCCACTTCATTTCTAGGGGACCTCATTGCCCTGTTACACAATGCACGGTCTTGGTCACTGCCATCACCTGCCCCTAGGGGCGCTGTTTGCGTGGAGGGTAATTATAGTTGTGATATTTCTCTCGTCATATCCATTAATATGGAAATAAATGGGCAACAAAATGTCGGGCGACAGTAGAATTTGGGCAGTAAAAGGGCAGGGGAGCGAGGATAGTTATATTATACTTGTGTCAGGGGCCCCTCGGATATGTGACATATTAAAGGGGTTGTCCCGAGGTTGCGGCTTTCTTCTGACCATGGTGTGTGCCAGAAGTGCAACTCAGCAGCCGCCGGGAGCCGGGGCGCAGTACTGGCACCCACCATAGGCAGGGGTGGCGCTGTTCTGGCCAGAAAGCAGCAGGAAGGAGCGGGCTCTGGAGTTATTCAATGATTTGATGTCACGGTAGGAAGAGGGTCTGTAGAGCACGGGGGGGGAGTAAGGTCTTGGGGTCTGTAAGAAGCCGGGGGGGGGGCTTAAGGTTCTTGGCGGGCTGTAAGAGACCGGGGTAAGGTTTGGGGGCTCTGTAGAGCCGGGGCTTAAGGTCTTGGGGGTCTGTAGAGCCGGGGCTTAAGGTCTTGGGGGTCTGTAGAGCCGGGGGGGTAGGTTTAAAGGTCTGGGGGGTCTTGTAGAGCCGGGGGCTTTAATCTGGGCTTATTAAGGTCTTGGGGGGTATGTAGAGCCGGGTTGTTTTAAGCGTCTTTGGGGGTCTGTTAAGAGAGGGGATTTAAGGTCTTGGGGGTCTTGTGAGAAGGGGGGGCTTAGGTCTTGGGGTCTGTAGAGCCGGGGCTTAAGGTCTTGGGGGTCTGTAGAGCCGGGGCTTAAGGTCTTGGGGGTCTTGGATCTATTCATCAAGGAATATTACAATAATAACCATAAATCGTGACGTCCTGTGATTGGCCGATTCTGTCATTTACACGTAACTGTGACACCTGGTGGTCAGGAGCGGTAACACATTTATGGCTTCTATTTTCTTTTGTTTCAGTCACAATGTGGGTGAAAATAGAGAAAAAAAAGACAAGAAGAGGAGAAAAAAAAAAAAAGTAAGAACGACAACACAACGATGAGGTGTCATGTGTTTTTTGTACAGGATCCATGTCCGGATGATTTGAACCGGATGATGCAAACGGATCCATGTCCCAGATCATGTCCCGGATGGAATGATGACACGGATGTGATGCACAGATGATGTCTGGAGTTGGATGATGTGTAACGGATGATGTACGGATAATTGTTCCCGGATTGAGCCACGGATCGATGTACCGGATGATGCCCCGGATGATGCCCCGGATGATGCACCGGATGATGTCTGGATGATGTACCGGATGATGCCCCGGATGATGTACCGGATGAAGACCCGGATGATGCACCGGATGATGTACCGGATGATGCCCCGGATGATGCACCGGGATGTGATGTAACGGGGATGATTTGTAAAAGGGATCATGTCTCGGATTAATGTCGCGGGATGATTGAACCGGATGATGCCACGGATGATGACACCGGGGATGATTGCCCAGGATGATTTGTAACGGACTGATGTAACGGATGATTGCCCCCGGATGATTTACCGGAATCATGTTCCCGGATCATGTCCCGGTGATGCACGGATGATGACCCGGATGATGCCCCGATGAGGCACCGGATGAGCCCCGGAATGATGCCCCGGATGATGCCAGGATCAGTCCGGATCATGTCAGCGTGGATGCACGGATGATGTACCGGATGATTCCGAGATCCGGATGGAGCGATGATCCCGGATGATGTCCGGATGAGTAGACACGCGGATGATGATCCCCGGTGAAAAGAGGATTCGCTATCCCGTCAATATCACCGGATTCCTTTGTAGGATTGATGCACCGGATGATGTACGGATGACTTGTACGTGGTCCCCATGGGCATGAGATTGACCCCCGGATGATGCGGGATCCCGGATGATGCCCCGGATGATGCACCGGAGAATGCACCGGATGAGTATGCACGGATGATGCCCGGAGAGCCCCGGATGATGAACACCGGATGATGCACCGGATGATGCACCGGATGAATGCCCCGGATTGATGACCGGATGATGCAACGGATGATGCACGGATGAGTCCCGGATGATGCCCGGATTGAGCTGGTACAGGATGATGTCCCGATGCATGGGTATAGGATGATTGTTACCGGATGAGTGCACGGATGTGATGTTATGGATATGCCCCGGATGGATGCCTCGGAGAGTCTGGATGATGTTATAAACCTGGGGGCCAGGACCCCAGGCCAGGAGCCTAAGGGGGGCCAACAAAGGTGTCTCTGCCCTATATCCCAATACTAGATAAAAGACCAAAACAAACACAACGGAAAGTAGAAAGAAACTTTTACTGGTGTTAAAATAGGATTTCACCGGCCTCCACAAACTTTCTGACTCTGGTTTATTTAGGATGGTATTACTATTAAATGGGTGGAGGCGCAGCACCCACCCCCCGACGAGTCACAGATCTCCCATGAAAGTGATGGGGCTGCACGCAATACCAAGCACAGCCAATTACATGGCGCTGGCGTAAACAGTTAAACGCGGAGAAAGCTGTAAGGAGCCGCGCGGATACGATTACAGAATCACCTCCTATGAAAGCGTTAATTAAACATCGATTTATAAGTACGACCCAGGGTCACAGGCCTCCTCCGGGCAACCAGGTTGTCTCTCAGTATTGCAGCTTCAGTGTAAAGTGAATAAGGACGAGCTGCGTATCACATACACCACGCGGTGGCGACTATACTAGTACAGTGAAAAAACATGGGTTGCCCACAGCTTAACAGCTTAGGGTGCGTCAAACGAGGCGTTCTACACTTCCAAATGCTTCGCCAACAGCGCAAGAGGATTGTCTGATTGAAACACCAAAATACCGTCGTGGTAACATTGTAACATTTTGTAACCAAATGTTAACAGCGTTTATCAGATAATGTCTCTCGGCACATGTGACTGCGCTTAAAAGGGACATCAATGAAGTATCTACAGTGACGTGAGGATCCGTTAAGGTCTTTCACCAAACTGTAGTTCTCTGGCGCAGGAGTCGGAGGGAGGAATCTGTATGGATGTGACATAAGGAGGAGGCGGAGCAGGCTGACCTACTTACCTCCGCACTAGATCCCGCATAATTGCTCGTGGTCCCATTCTGAAATTGTGATTGAAACTCCATCAAAGCAACGAGATCGAGTCGCAGCAATTCCCTCCTCTCAGGGAATACGAAAATACACACAGTGCGCCCCAGTTCTAGGATAACAGCCCCCCCCCCCCCATTACAGATATAGAGCCATTATTTGTGTATGGATCATAGCGCGGCAGCTCATCCCACTCTGCCAGCTCAGACATTGCTCCACCAAAACATAGTTGTCCCCTCTTTAAATTAAATGTGCAGGGTCATTTATAGGTAGCCCCAGCACAACTGCAGCCCCAGATATAGGTAGCCCCAGCACACATGCCCAGCCCCTCCCCCTCAGTTATATAGGTTTAGCCCCAGGACATGCAGCCCCCTCCCCCTCAGTACTATAGTAGCCCCAGCACACTGCCAAGCCCCTCCCCCTACAGTTATATACGGAGCCCCAGCACACTGCAGCCCCCTCCCCTCAGTAGATAGGTAGCCCCAGGACATGCAGCCCCCTCCCCCTCTGTGATATGGGGAAGCCCAGCACACTGCCAGCCCCACCAGTATATAGGTAGCCCCAGCCACACTGCTGCCCCCCAGTATAAGGGTAGCCCGCACAGCAGGCTCCCCCTCCCCCTAGATAGGTTAGCCCCAGGACACTGACAGCCCCTCCCTCCCTCAGTATATAGGATGCCCCAGCACACTGCAGCCCTCAGTATATAGGGAGCCAAAGCACACGCAGTCCCCCGGTAATAGGGTATCCCAGCACAATGCAGATGCTCTCAGTATATAGGTCATCCCCAGCACACTGCAGCTCTCAGTATATAGGTAGCCCCAGCACACGCAGTCCTCAGTTTATAGGTTAAAGCCCAGCACCACTGCAGCCCCTCAGTATATAGGTAGCCCAGCAGCACTGTAGCCCCCCAGTATATAGGTAGCCCAGCACACTGCAGCTCCTCAGTATATAGTAGCTTAGCACACTTGCAGCTCCTCAGTATATAGGGATCCCCGACACACGCAGCTCCTCAGTATAGGTAGCCCCAGCACATGCAGCCCCCTCCCCCTCAGATATAGTACAGGCCACTGAGCCCCCATACTAGGAAGCCACTGCAGCCCACCTGCAGCCCCGCAGTATATAGGAGCCCGACAGCAGCCCCCAGCTATAAGCAGACAGCTCCCTCGGTAATAGGTATCCCTAGCACACTGCAGCTCTCAGTATATAGGTAGCCCAGCACCACTGCAGCTCCATAGCGTATATAGGTAGCCCACAGCACACCGCATCCCTCATGTTTATAGGTAAGCCCCAGCACCACATGCAGCCCCTAGTATATAGGTAGCCCAGCACACTGTTCAGCCCCCAGATATAGTAGCCCCAGCACACTTGCAGTCGCCTCAGTATATAGGTAGCCTTAGCACACTGCAGCCTCAGTAATAATGGTATCCCCAGCCACCGCAAGATCCTCAGTTTATTAAAGAAGTAAGACAGTCCCTCAAGTCGCCAGCACCTGCAGCCTCAAAGGTGCCTCACCACTGCCTATATATATAGGTAGCCCCAGCACACACTGCAGCTCCCAGTATAGGTCAGATGCAGCCCTCGAATAGTATAGCCCACACTGAGCATCGAGTATATAGGGTAGCCCCAACATGCAGCTCCTCGAGTATATAGGTAGCCCCAGCACATGCAGCCCCCTCAGGTATATGAGGGCCAGCCACTGAGCACCACACTATGGGCAGCCCTCGCATCGTATATAGGTTAGCCCCAGCACACTGCAGCTCCTACGGTATTATAGGTAGCCCCAGCACACTATGCAGACCTCAGTATATAGGTGGCCCCAGCACTGAGCCCCTCAGTATTAGGTAGCCCCAGCAACACTGCAGCCCCTCAGTATATAGGTATCCCCAGCCACACTGCAGCTCATAAGTGCAGCCACTACACTCAGGTATGTAGCCCAGACACTGCAGTCCACGGGTATATAGTACCCCAGACACTGCAGCCCCTCAGTTTATAGTAGCATCCCAGCAACGCAGCCACCAGTATATAGGTATCCAGCCACACTGCAGCCCCTCAGTATATAGGTAGCCCCAGCACACTACAGCACCGGATATAGTAGCGACTCACTCCTCAGAGAGGAAGCCCGACTGCAGTCCCCGGGATAAGTATCCCCAGCTGACTGCAGCCCCTCAGTATGTAGGTATCCCCCAGCACAATGGGCCCCTCAGTATAGTAGGTACCCAGCACAGACTGCACAGCCCCTCAGGTATATAGTGTAGCCCGCCAGCACACTGCACCCCTCAGTATATAGGTATGCCCCAGCACCACGCAGTCCTCAGTATATAGGTAGCCCCAGACACTGCTCCCCCGTATATAGCCCAGACCTAGCCCCAGAATAGTCACAACTGCAGCCCCACCTCAGTATATAGGTATCCCCAGCACACTGAGCCTAGGAAGCACCCCCTGCAGCCCTAGCTAGGTATTCCCCCATTACTCGGTTATTCCGAAACCATTCAGTTTGGTTCCGACACTGATCGAGATAGGCCAGACATGAGTCCCCGATAGTGCCACACATGAGCCCCCTCAGATCTAGGTAGCCCAGACACCAATCTCAGATGTCCCGGATGCCCTCAGTATATAGGTAGCCCAGCCACTGCAGCCCTCAGTATAGGTAGCCCAAGCACCACTGCAGCTCCTCAGTAATAGGTGAGCACACCAGCACACTGCAAGCCCTCAGTATATAGGTAGTCCCAGCACACTGCAGCCCCTCAGATATGGTAGCCCCAGCACACTGCGCCCTCAGTATATAGGCTTCCCCGCAACTTGAGCCCCTCAGTATAAGTATCCCAGCACACGCAGCTTCTCAGGATATAGGTAGCCCCAGCACACTGCAGCTCCTCGGTATATAGGTAGCCCCAGACACAATGCGTCCCCGCGGTATATAGGTATCTGCCCAGATTACATTGCAGCCCATCAGTATTAGGTACCGCATCGCCCCAGATAGTAGCCCAGCACACTGAGCCCCTCCTCAGTATATAGGTAGCCCCAGCAACACTGCAGGCTCCCAGAAAATACCCCCTGAGTCTAAGGACCCGCTATCACCCCCAGACGCACACTGCCACCCCGAATAGCCGCACTCGCCCCAGTATATAGGTAGCCCAGCACAGCAGCCTCGTATATAGGTCAGACACAGCTCCTATAGACGGTAGCACCAGCACACTGCCAGTCCCCTCAAGTATATAGGTAGCCACAGCACACATGAGCCCTTCAGTATATAAGGATCCCCAGCACACTGCAGCCCCTCAGTATAAGTACACAGCAAGCAACTCCTCAGTATTAATAGGTAGCCCCAGCACATGCAGCCATCAGTATATAGGTAAGCACCAGCACACTCAGCCCGTCTATTGTAGCCGGCCTGCAGTACTATATAGGTATCCCCAGCAACTGCAGCCCCCATGTCCGCACACTGCGCCTATATTAGGTATCCCCAAGCACACTGCAGCCCTCAGTGTATATAGGTTAGCCACCAGCACACTGCAGGCCCCTCAGTATATAGGTAGCCCACAGCACATGCAGCTCCTCAGTATATAGTTATTAGCCCCAGACACTGCAGCCCCAGTCTATAAGGTATCCCCAGCACACTGCAGCCCCACAGTTTATATAGGTATCCCAAGCCACACTGCAGCCCTCAGTAATAGGTAGCCCCAGCACACTGCAGTCCCCCGGTATATAGGTAGCCCCAGCACAATGCAGCCCCCTCAGTATATAGGTAGCCCCAGCACACTGTAGCCCCCAGTATATAGGTAGCCCCAGCACACTGCAGCCCCTCAGTATATAGGTATCCCCAGCACACTGCAGCTCCTCAGTATATAGGTAGCCCCAGCACACTGCAG
>WNYA01001150.1:0-87320 GCA_019512145.1 Engystomops pustulosus
AGCAATATGTTTGGAACTTTTTACTCCAAATTTAGAACCCTTACGCCAAGTTAAAAGTTTATTCAGTTTTACTACTTATTTAAAAAATATATAATCTGCAAAATGACAACTTTTTATTTTTTCTCATTTGTAGTCAATTATCTGCAAATTTTATAAAGACAAAATATTACTTATAGTAATATTAATAATAGTAATTATTAAAACTATCATATTAAGTTAGTCTTACAGGTCATGAAAAAAAAAAAAACTAAGTAAAATTTGTTATGACATGTTTCTAGGGCCTGGTTCACACCATGTGTTTGGATCCTTGTTATGATCGTCCACTGTTGAAACAATAATGGATGTTAAAATGCCCATGGATTTCAATGGACTTTAGGCCTCACACAACTAGCGTTGCCTTTCACGCGGGTGGCCATGCGGAAAACTGACGTTTTTGGCTGCGTTTTTGTTGCCATTTTCCTTGGAGTCATTAGCGTTTTGCGTTTTTCACGCGAGTGTGTTCACGTTTTTTTGCGTTTTGCGGTGCGTTTTTCACGCGCGTTTTTAAGTCAATGGGACTTTTTCAAAGGGACCCAGGTTCGGGAATAAAATGTTTTATTAATTGAAAAAGCATGTTCTTCTGATAAGTTAGCGATGATGCAAACATCTGCAATTTAGTCTTCACTGTTCCGGCGATATTATCTCCCGACAAGTAGCAGATGTGAAGAACAGCGAAGCATAGAATAAAAACAGTGAACCCAGTGAACACAGGATCATTTAAGTGAAAAACACAGTGAAACAATAGATTACAGATGTTCGGCACATCTGTTACTTGTCGGAGCTAAGCGCGGAACGGTGCGAACAAAATAGTATGTGAAGAACAATATAATGGTGAAGAAGACATTGCAGATGTATGGAAAACATCTAGCAGTGTTCTTACACACATATATATCTATTCTTCACTGTGTTCTTACTGTGTTTCATTAATGATACTGTGTCACTGTTTTTATTATATTCTCACTGTTCTTCCTCTGTTTTTTAATGAAATGCTCGATCTCGAGCAGGAGGGAATTATTCATTTCACCTAGAAACCATCCATTTAAAAACGCATTGCATTTCCAATACGATCATAAATCCAAAACAAAATAAACTCGCATTACACTTGCAATGATGCGAGTGCAATGCAGTTGGATGCGTCTCATAGACTTGAATGGGGAAGGACAAAACGCGGTGAAACGCAAAAGTAGAGCTGATTGCGATTTTGCGCGCGTCAAAGCAAACGCAAGCACGCGCTGTGAAAAAAACGCAAATGGGAAAGACCCATTGGAAAACAATGGACAGAGTGCAATGCAAGTGCTGGCGGCAAAAGCACGGCAGGAACTCGAACGTTAAAAATGCTAGTGTGGTAGAGGCATTAATGGTTTGCATTATTTGTTCGGTGTGTCCACTCGTTTGATCTTCCATACCTGAGCCGAAAAAATATTGCTGCAGCTTCCGGCCAATTTTCTATGGAATAAAGGTTAAATTAACACGAAGTGGTGCAAAAGACCACTAACGGAAGACATAAAAAGTTCATGGATATCAATGATCATTACTAAATGTCTGTTAAAGTTGACATTATTATGTTTGATACTGAAACATAATAACAGAGGTCCATATGCAAGGGTGAACTCACGCCTTATAGTTTCTGCCTTTTTAATTTTGCTTTATCTAAACATTTTTTTTTTTATTATATACTGTAGATGATGAGACACATGAAAACAGCAAGCCACACAGTAATATTTTTATAGGCAATTAATTTTCTTATTTTATATCAGTACAAAGCATGCAAAAATCATTTATCATCTATGAATGGTACATATTTACATGTAAGATTACCTTAATTCAGTGGTACATAGATCAGCTTTGTTGGTTCTCCAATGGCATACAGTGTGTTGCCCCAAATCAGTACAAACATTACCAATACAGTTATACATAATAGGACATACACAATTTTAACATTGGTAATAATCATAACATTATTGTGATTTCTTTTCACTCTTCTCTTCATGGTTTTCTGGTTCAGCCATAAGAATGAAGTGATCAAACTATGAAGTGGCACATCCACTAAAGAAAATATCATGATTGTGCATCCCTAGGATCCATATTCAACTTCGTTATGGTTGTTTTTTTTTTTTGCTGGAAAAGTCTCCAACAATAAACTGCTCATAGAGGGCACCATTGCTTTCATGGGTAACTATTCGTGCACAGCAGCCCAGCAGATAATTAAAGGGGTTTACATCTTGTATATAAACTTGCCCCAGAACAGTAAGGAATACAGAAATGATTGGCTGGAACAATGACTACTAAACAATCCACCCTTTGTGATTTATAGAGACAACAACAGAAAAGAACATGTGAGAGATTGAGACAAGGAATACAATAATGTACTATAGTTGGATGGCTTGTCCCTTAAGGCTACATTCACCACTACCGTATGGGGGACAATATACGGCCAATGTATATACAGCATAAATAATCCCTATAGCTGGCAATGGGCGCGTAGTGGGAGAAAGATAGAACATGTCCCTAATCGTGCCCTCTATACTCCCACGGCAAGTGGGTGTGCTCGCCCCCTTGCTATGGTATGGCGGGCACACATTAGATGAATATAGAAGGCCTTCAGAGAGAGATCAACCATTCTGCCCAAGAGATTTCCTTATTAAGCTATCTGACATATTAATGTTGTCCTTTGGCCACAAACATTTGATCTGATTCTGACGCCATGATGTCCACAAAAACAGTCCGTATGTAACCCACATCATCTATATGCAGATCTGCAAAACAAAGGAGGCAGCAAATGGTTGTCAGTCGCATCAGTGTGTCACATGATGGGTTATCTAGCATAATTATATGAAAATAAGGCAGGCAATGGATGACACCTTTGTTGAATCGGTATTTTTCCCCATGCCATAGGGACTTCAATGGGAGGGAGAAGGCCTCAAACATGACCAAGAATAGGAAATACACTGTGTTATATACAGCATATATGTGAATAGTAACGTCACCACTACATAAATTGAACGACATTTATTTGATTTAAAGGGAACGTGTACAAGAAATTTACAGAAGAAACCAATACCAGTTATTTTGTCTAGGAGCTTCCACCTTGTTCATGATTTCTTTATGGCCCAGCATGATGGCATCATCCACAAAAAAACCAACTTTAGAAGAGATGTAAACTGGGGAATAGGGACCCTAGGCAAAAGAATTTGGAATTTTATATGTACGCTCTCTGGTCTCAGAACACCCACCTATGAACATTAGGGCTGAGGAGATATGGTCAGTCATGTCCCCCCCCCCCTCCCCCTCCCCCTCCCCCCGGTCAGCATGAACAGAGATGGGGAGAGCTTGAACTCACACCAACTGGACTATACAAGCTAATGTAGACCCACAACAACGTGTATTTTCTAGGCTGCTGCCCTCATGCTCATGATCAGCTTCGTGGCCAACATATGATAGAGATTAGTTAGACCAATATAGATGTATGCATAACCAAAACCAAAGACTCAAGAACCAAACATCCTTAGAAAAGGTGCTTGGTTGACTCCATTAATTGGGGGATATTTATAATGTAGAAACAGCATACGTGGCAGGGGAAGTAGTGTCAAGGGGAAGTAATCAAATTACTGGCGATCCTACGTAAACTTGTGGCATACACATCCTTATCTATGCCTCCATTGTTTAACCCCTTACGCCGAGCCCTTTTTCACCTTCCTGACACGGACAATTTTTGTCAAATATGTCTGTGTCACTATAAGTGGTTATAACTTCGGAACACGTTAACATATACCAAAGTGATTTTTAAAATGTATTCTTGTGAAATTATACTTATGTTAGTTGAAAAAAGTTTGGTGCGGAGTATTGCAGTTACTTATACAAAACTGATATTTGGTGAAAATTTTGGAAAATCCTTGATTGACACAGAAATCATAACAGCAAAAATTGATATGACACATTTACAAAGTCTGCTTTATGTTGACTGATTTTTTATGCTCCTCTCAGCATGTTGTAAGAGGTTACCGAGTTTGAACTTTAGGTGCGATTTTTTTGACATTTCATAAAAAATGCTAAATAATACTGTAAGGGCCTATCAGCTTTCAAGTCACCTTAGAGGCCTAAATATAGTAAAAACCCACAACTTACTCCATATAAATAATACCACCCCTCAACACATGTAAAACACAACTTTATGAAGTTGTTCACCCTTTAATTGTTTTACGGGTTACAACAAATCATATGCAATTTTGAAATTTACATTTTTTTGGCTGAAAAAAAAATGGCTTCCAAATTCTCAGTGTATAAATACCAAAAACAAACTCTCCCAATTTTGATATCCAAATTTCCTGAGTAAACCAATCCCCCATATGTGTTGGTAACCTGCTGTAATGGGGGGACATTGCCGTGGCATTGAAGGGAGTGCACATCGAGCACATTGCCCTTCTTTTGTAGGTTCTTGGGGTGTACATGTTCCATATTAAAAAACTCTAATTTCTTATTCCTATAGATCACTATAATTCAGTGTACCTAATTTATATTAATTTTTAAATATATTTTACAATTTAATGAAGAAAATTAATACAGAGAAAATCCATTTATTTCGTTACACCATCTTTTTGGAGACATACGTAATCTTTCTGGTCGACAGAGCTAGGGCTTATTTTTTAATGTGAGTTTTTCTTTCAGGGGGCTCTTTGGTTTTTTTTTTTTTTTTTTTTTTTTTTTTTTTTTTTTTTTTTTTTGTTTTTTTCTTTTTTTTTTTTTTTTTTTTTTTTTTTTTTTTTTTTTTTTTTTTTGCTTCTTGTTGGTTGGTGTTTTTTTTTTTTTTTTTTTTTTTGGGGGGGTTTTTTTTTTTGGGGGGCTGGGGGGGGTTCCATTTTTTTTTTTTTTGGTTTTTTCTTTCTTTTTTTCTCTTTGTTACTATTTTGGAGCACATAACGTTTTGTGATCATTTTTGGAACATTTTGTAAAGGGATTTTATGAAAAATGTAAATTTTGGCCGTTTTCAGGTTTGGTTTGTATACGCATACGAAATTTGTGCAATAGGTACAGATGGAAGGGGAGACAAAATAGGCTAGGGTTTTTTGGTGATTTTTTGGGCGGTTCGATTTATCCAGAAGCCCCCCCGCCATCATACGATGGGCGTGTAAGGGGTATCACCTCGATCAAGAAATCTACAAATTATGCAGTTAAAATAAAGACGGGTGTCAGCTCTATATACGCAGATATCCGCAGCTTCTGGCACAGGAGCTACTAAACGGAGCAGCAGGCCTTTAGTACGTCAAATGCGGGAAATCCCTGTCGCCTGTGATGTACTACTGTGTCCAATGTCAGGAAGGGTTATGTTTCTGCTACTAAACAAAAAAAAATCTGGAGGCATTTGTTAGATGTGCACAAGGATTCCTAATACCTGCTTATGGGGTACTATTCCCCTAAGAGTTAATTGAGATCCTCTTATAAGCAGACATTACACCCAAATATTTATTTTTAGCAGATACCAGAGATAAGGTTAAATATTCAGTGTGTAAAATGAGGAATGTAGAATTTGGTACCATTGGCACATTGGATGGATGTCAGTCTCTGTTACACCTCTGCAGAATAGGGGAATGATTGCATGATAATTGAAATTATGAATTAACATATGTTACAAGTAAGAAGATAATATAGGTCGTCACTTGAATTCCAGGGACAGATACGAAGATGTCTCATATTTAGATCTGTCTATATGACGGATGGCTCCTATAAGGGTTGGCAACATAGGATCTCACTGATGTTGGGATACTAGCATCAATGAACTCATTTACTTGGTAGTTTTATTAGCTACAAGCCAACAATACTGGACAATGCAAGACAATCATGGATTGGTGAATGCCAGGAGACTGATGCAATGTGTCCTGTTTATGTTTGGTGGAGGGGGATATGCTGCAGATTTGTCAACAAAATTACATAACGCTTTACAAATCAAGGGGGAACATATACAAATATAATATAACAGTACAAACAGTCATAGGACCAATAGGAGTGAGGGACCTGCTCACAAGAGCTTAAGTGACTTAGACACCAAGTTCCAGTAAGAGAAAGTCATCCTAATTATACAAATTATACATTTGGCCAATCGAAGCTTCTAACTTGGTGGGATAGTTTCCAGCATCACCCTCCTAAAGTGCATGAGGTCTATACAGAGACAAGGTTGTGAGAGTTTGGGTGGGGAAGAACTAAATGGAGATATAAGCCAGGTTCACCATCAAATATCAACAGCCCAACACAACCCCCCCACCCCCATCTGTATGGGATGGGCAAAAAAAGAGGTGTGCAGCTGAAAGCAGAAGTTTAACCATACACTAAATAAAAAGCTATTAATGCATGTTTTCTCACTATCTCCCCTATGTACAGGAATATAACTACTATAATACTGCCCCCTATGTACAGGAATATAACTACTATAATACTGACCCCTATGTACAGGAATATAACTACTATAATACTGCCCCCTATGTACAAGAATATAACTACTATAATACTGCCCCCAATGTACAGGAATATAACTACTGTGACATCACATGACCAGGGATATAACGAGCCGTGCACCTGTGTGACATCACATGACCAGGGATATAATGAGCCGTGCACCTGTGTGACATCACAGTACCAGGACTGCATGGAAATATGCAAGAAATAAGCAATGAAGCTTCCTATGTAATGGCAGCAAACTGACAAAAAGGGAACAGGAAGGAATTACCGCTAATACAGAAAATAATATTGGAGAATTATAGGACTTTTCATTCCATAAAACCATCAATGCACTTATAAGTCAAAAGTTGGGTGTAGATGCAGGGATCCTGATCGGTTACTAGAGTAACGGGGCTTTTGTGCTCTTCCTATCATCGCTCCCCATAAACCTTCTATAGAGGCAGAATTTGGAGTATGGAAATGGAAGAATGGGTCCTCTCACTGTGATTGGCTGACAGGAGGTGGTGAACAAGTGACCACGCAATGGGAACCGTAACCTCCTAAATGCTCCCAGAAGTCATTTCAATAGACAATGTGCACAACCGGCCCCTTGTTATAGTCCTTATAGTCCTGGAAGCAGACGGCTCCACCAGTAGTACAGTGGCCAGGCACTCTCACTGCAGGATCTGTAATACAGGGCGTTGGTGGAAGACTAGTGATATTTCAGTGTGTCCCCTCCCCCCTGCCATAGTGTGCCCCTGTGTGAGGCGTCGGACCTGCACTCACCGTGTGCTGTGTTTGCGCTGTATTCTAGGTCCAGCTCGCTGGCACGAGTTTACAAGCCGCTGCACAGTCCTTAAACATACAGGTAAGAGTTGTCCTGCCGCTCCGGTGCTGTAATCCATAGCGAGCCGCCTGAGGCACTGCGGATATTACCCGGCCCGCTAACCAATAATCCCCGTATTACGGCACTTCTGACACCGATCCACGCAGTTGTTACGGTTATGGATTACAGTACGTTGGTGCGAATGCTGCATGCAGGAATGTGCCTGAATAATCATGTGTGAGGTTTATTCCATTTATTTGGGGTTTTGTCTTTTTGCATTCGTTATGGCCGCTGTGCATGCGCTTGGGCTGCTGTTCTGATTTCTTTTTCTGGGATAGTTGGGCTAAAGCTTTGACTTTTCAGCAAATCTGATAATAATCATGACCTATGATTGATAAGACTGGCACTAGTGTGATGGAGAATCAGATGGGTCCATTCCATGTAAGCCGAGGAGTAATGTGAACGGGGCCCAAAACTTGGATTATCTTAATTAACAACCACAGGCAAGAAGATGGGTCCTGGCTTCAAGGGGTGTTGGCGACTCTTATACTGGGATGAATTGTTGCTGGGATATGTACTGTGATGCACATGCTGTGGTACCCTTAGGTTAAAGGTAATGTACCATCCATCCTGATAAACCAGGGACATTACTCATAGATCCAGGCACCGGGACTGTGGTATCTTCTTATATGTGTTATCCATGGCCTCTTTCCTTCTAATATCAACTTTTAGAATTATGCTAATAAGGTTTAAGGCCTCCTGGGGGTGTTACCAGAGCCCCTCTGTGCTGCAACTTCTCAGGTTGTTACACTGTGCGCAAGCACTTCACCCCTCCCTTTGTATGATGTGACATGCCGAGGAAGCAGTGGGAGACAGTGTAACACCCTGTGAAGTGGCTGTATGTACTGCCCCCTTTGTACAACAATATAACTACTATAATACTGCCCCCTATGTACAACAATATAACTACTATAATACTGCCCCCTTTGTACAACAATATAACTACTATAATACTGCCCCCTTTGTACAACAATATAACTACGATAATACAGATGCGGTATGGTGGTGAGCCGGTGTGATTTTGCTGCGCGTCTATACATTTCCCGGTCCCAATCACTCACGTTATGACATGTAAATGGGAGTCTGCAGGCGGAGCGCTCCCTGGAGGAGAACATTCATGAGTGTTAATGCTTTTCTCTCGGCCAACAAATCAATTTTATCTCCTGTTTGATACACGCTCCTTGTGACTGCAAAAAAAAAAAAAGGCTTCATTAGGCAAAATTAGGCGGCACATTTAAAGGGCCTGGTCACTGAGGATACGCCTAAACTTCTCAGAGGCGCAGTGTTTTTATACTCCAGAGTTTAAAGAGTTAACAAATTGTTTTTGTAATTGTCGTCCCTTTAAGTGTGGCTCCTCCCCCTTCAGAGTGAATGTCTATACATCAGATTTACCTTTTCTTATTCTTAAAGGGTCTGTCCATTGACAAACCCTAATTAGAGACTTTTATTTGTAAGTGAAGGGACAAGACCACCAAGGATATTGCTAATGGTCTTCATTACAAATCTGCCCTATTGTCTGTACGGCTCTCATTTGGACTGATGCGTCTCCATGGTAACAGACTACAAACAAATCTTAGTGTAGTCTTACCCTGCCGCTGGGCTTCATAGAACTTCATCCTTGTTAAACTTGTCTTGTCGAGAGAGCGGAGTGACCCCCTGGAGGACAGGACCACACAGACTGTATTTGGAGTCTGTAAACATGGAAACGCATAGCTCGGCATCTGAGCTGTATACATAAAGCAATAGATGTCTTTTAAAGTCCGAGTGCAGTTACCTTACAGCTTTGTTTACCTCCTTTTCTGTAGTCTGTAAGGGCTACAGATGGTTAACTGACGAATCAGACTACACGGTTTGTTTGTAGTCTGTTACCATGGAGTTCTGTAGGAGGTGAAGAAGCAAAGCTGGAAGAAATTTTTGGATTTTTAAAAAAAATTTTTTTAAAGTTGTCAAGATGGAGCATGGTGACGTGATGTGACTACGCATTGAATAAGTTTGTAGTCTGTTACCTTGGAGACCCATAGTTCTGCATGGGAGCTGTGATTTTTTTTTAACCATTATTTTTTCCAACAATTGATATTTTTTTTTTTTTAATTTTTATATTTTTTGTTATTGAATGAATCAAAATAAATAAATCCACCCCATAACAAGGTTTCATTTTGCGTTCCCCAAGCCTGATATCTAGGGTCAGAAATGGCCCAATCTCGTAAGAGTGCGGGCGCGGAGCGGATAAGACGCGGCGCTCCGTGTAATGTGATTGCAGCTGAGAAGTCTATTAGTAATAAGTGGCCTTGTCTCGGAGCAGATGGCTACTTATACAGCCATCAGATACAAATATCATGTCACCAGCGGGGCATGTCACGCTAACAGCCTTACCCGCGCCTCATTC
This sequence comes from Engystomops pustulosus, assembly GCA_019512145.1. Lineage (NCBI taxonomy): Eukaryota > Metazoa > Chordata > Amphibia > Anura > Leptodactylidae > Engystomops > Engystomops pustulosus. The sequence goes on from WNYA01001150.1 coordinate 9,741, forward strand.
AATTACCCGCACAATGGCGGAAGCAACGTTACGTAATTACGATTTGTTTCAGCCCATCATGTAAATAACTCCTGACGAGATAAACAGCGACACTGCCTCGCTCTGACACGGCGATTATTATATGGTTACACTAGGGGAGCACAGTGACCTGTAATCTGCTGCCTCCCCTCTGTAGCCAAATATAGCGATACATTTAGTAACAACTTCCGATCCATTGTGTTACAATCCTGCTCTGTCTTTATTAGATCTGCTTGCTGTTGATGAATGCTTACAGACCAGGTTAGATCCAGAGGACCTCGTTAGATCCTCGTTCACCAACAGCAAGCAGATCTAGTGAAAGCAAAGAGAAATTGTAACACAACCTACCCATGGTGCATTGTGCAAAAATACTTAAAGGACATCTACCACCAGGATGAAGGATTGTATGCAAATGAGCCTCTATGGAGCATGGAGCACCACAGGCTCATTTGCATACAGTCCTTCATCCTGGTGGAAGATGCCCTTTAAGTAGGCTGCGCCCACACGGGGTTGCTGCGCCATCTGTCCATGTCCTGAGAAGTACAGTTCTTCACAAAGCTTTCACACTCGTGTGACGTGACCAAAGTGTCCCATTCACTGACAGCTAGCTGCTTTGAAGAAAATCTTCTTGTATTTGTTATCCATGGCTCCCTTCCTTCAAAAATGATGGTAATGAGCCTGCCGGGCTTCTGGGTGTGTTACCGGAGAGCTTCACAGACTCTTACACTGTGCAGGAGCACTTCTCGCTCCCAATGTGTAATGTTACATTGGGAAAAGGTGGTGAAGTGCAGCAGCCTGTGAAGCTGCATCAGGGAGGGACTCTGGTAACACCTCCAGGAGCCCTTTGGGCTCATTAACATAATTATAAAAGTTGATTTTAGAAGGATGGAGGCCATGGATAAGAAATATAAGAAGATACCGCAGTCCCGGTGCCTGGATCTAGGAGTAATGTCCCTTGGTATAGTGTAAATCAGAAGTTTCCATCCACTATATGTGATGATCTGATATGAAATCCTAATAAACCTTTCAGATTTTAGATCACCAAAATCCTGTATGTTTGCCGAATGCCAGATTAATAATGAACAATTTTTTTCTTAAAGTCCTTTTTATAACTTTCCTCCTCGTCTGAGGTTTCCATACACTAAGATTGCGGCGCCTCCATTCGATTTGGGCCGGCAATTTTGTAGATTTGCATTAAATCGAATAACAACTAGAATGTGAAGATGCTCAACAACTCGAATATGGGGAGATGATTGGGGGCAATAGACTGACCCTGGTATCACAGGGCAATAACAATGACTAAAGAGAGTAAAATATGTCACACCCAAAAATTCTCCAGGTAATATCCATATGAGATTCCAAAATATAGCGGTAATTTAGATTAGTAATTTAGATCCATTAATATCGCGTGGACCCCCCCGCGATCATCACACTTGTGGTGTTCGGAATTACATGTCCATTTATTAATAAAATATATTTTATTATATACCGAGTATAAGCCGACCCAAGTATAAACCGAGGCCCCTAATATTACCACAAAAACCTGGTAAAACCTATATTTTTTTTACTCGAGTATAAGCCGAGTTTGGGTTTTCAGCACATATTTTTGTGCTGAAAAACTAGGCCTATACTCGAGTATATCATATTCATCCAGAGAGAAATCCGTTCAGAGACTCTGGTGCACGTGGAATTTTTTTTCTTTAGCCCCCAGCGTTGCGGAGTAATCTGTGCCCGTTGCATTTGGCACCCAATTTGCTAATTAGGCTCAGTACTGTTAGGTGGGTGGTGCCAGTGTGTACGCCTCTGCCCAGAACCGCCCACCTGACAGTTGGTATCCTAATTAGCATATCGGGTGCTGGAAATAACAACGCGGAATGCTCGGAACCATGGGGGGCGGGGGCTAGAGTCTGAATCATTGGAGCGTCACCTATCAGAGGGCGGAAAGAGGTGAAGGTGGCGATGGGTCGTCTTTAATGAGGGTGAGACCTATTGAACGCCGAGTATATTTAGGAAGTCGAGATTTATAGCGAATAGTAGAAAATATAAAGCTTTCTGGGGAAGAGGCACACAATGCCTCATACCTCGGGCGTCTCTACTTTCTTGTGACCGGTTCATGCTGCAGAGTGCCCCATATATACTAAACTGACTAATCTAGGGCTCTGACCTGGTGTAATCCCATCAGATTTCTCCAATGCATCTACGATTTTTTTTTTTTTTAATGGCAGTTTCTTGAATTCAAAATCACTTCTGTGTCTCCATGGTAACAGACTACAGGCACAAGTTGTGTAGTCTGACCCTGCAGTCATGTGTCCTTATCTCTTGCTGCTGAGAAGATGTAGAGAGAAATGATGGGGTTGACCGCTGACTGCGAGATCCGGCCTCACAGGTTGTAATTTGTAGTCTGTAAGTGGGGGAACACATAGCTCAGTGTGGGAGCTGTATACGCTGGATGTTTGTTCCAAAGTGATGTTGCAAAAGTATTGATACCGTTTACCGGAGGTAAACCGGCTGGTGGGCAGCGCATGCGGGCAGCTGGATCAGCAGTATTTCACTATTTTTGGCATGAATGGTTTATGTATGGGTAAAGGGGCGCACAGCTTCTCTGAGTAATCAGGTCTTCTATGTTATAGAAATTCAAAGAAGAACCTGGGGAGCCTCCGCAAGCAGTCCAGCCCTCCCAGCAGCCCTCCCTGCAGGCGGCCATACCCCAGACACAGCTCATGGTGGCCGGTGGACAAATCACTGGGGTAAGAAAACAGATAAAATGTCATCTGTAGTGGAACGGATGCAGGCAGACAGTCATACCAAGGGGAAATGGGGGAGGGGGGGGATCATAACCTACAATGATGCCAACCATGTCACAAGGTGGCGCTCTCCATCGTGGGTAGCACAACAACCTCTGACCTCTAGCTCCAGCCATAACGATGGAAAGAAATGCATTGTGGGATGGTTGTGATTTATTTAATTTCTGTGTGAGTGCATGCCAGCTGATTTTCATTGTATCACTATATGTACCGTATTTTATTGGACACCCCTTAAGATAAGGCACAACCCCAGATTTAGTCTCTGCAACGTTCACTCACTCGCACGCGGCTCTGCTGCCACCGTTCACTCACTCGCCCACGGCTCTGCTGCCACCGTTCACTCACTCGCCCACGGCTCTGCTGCCACCGTTCACTCACTCGCCCACGGCTCTGCTGCCACCGTTCCACATCACAATCACATCAGCTTCGCCCATTCTCTTCGTACCAGCCGGCGGGTTTCACCTCCGTGCGATCGCCCCCGGCTCTCTCGTTCTTCCGACACCCGGCTATTTCACTCTCACTATCTCCGCCCTTCTCTGCTTCCACTCTTTCACTCACATTCGCCCACCGAGGCTCTTCTATCCCCCCTTTCCCATCCCTCTCCCCACTTCTCTTCTTCCGGCCACCCTTTCACGGACGTCCTCGCCCACGGCTCTTCTTCCGACCCAGTCCTAGCCAAAACTTCTTCTCCGGCCCAATTCCCTGGCAGCCCAAAAGTGTGTAAGGACCTTGCAGTGACGCAAGAAGCATGTGATCAGCCGCAGGCTGCTGACATCACTCTAGGTCCTGCAGTAATCCTCATGTCTGGGTGCGACCAGGAAAGGGGGTGAGCAGAGCAATGTTCTGCTCTCCTGGAGATTGTGTCAGCGCTTCACCCAATCTCCAGGACTGAGGGTCTGAGCGTTCTGACCTTCAGACTATGACACACGGACACTTTTTTATTTAATTTTTTTTTTTTTTTACTTCTAAAAAGTTTCTCGAATTCTATATACTGTAATTTTGGGACTAATTTTTTTTTTTTCAATTATAATTTGAATTTTCTATAGCTTTCAAAGTTGGAAAGAAAAAACCTTAATGCTCCCACTCTGGGGTATTTGGCCCCTGCACTTGTAGCATGGCAGCCCACAGACCTGAACAGGTGTCATGTAGTACCTTATTCCACCAGCAGAGGCCACTGCAGGAAGTTGTGTGTGTGGCTCGATAAGATCAGCTGCGATCAGGGATTCCTGGAGGCGGAGCCTAGATCCTAGAAAGAACACTAGTGGTGACAGCTCCTGTCTGGTCATCTGTGATCCCTTCCCACGTGGAATAAACTTCTAAGCTCCCCCCCCCCCCCCCGCTTAGCCCCCCCCCTTAAAGGAGAGTGTGTGTATGTATGTATGTATGTATGTATGTGTGTGGGGTTTTTTTTTTTTTTTTTTTGGAGAACTGGCATAAGTTCTGTCATCTCCACAGATTGACGCCTGAAATAATTAACACTTCCAGACGTTGCAGTCATCTGTTCCCCGGGCCTGTGCCAAGTGTGTGAAACGCGTTGGGTTACAATCTGTCGAATTGCAATGAAAAAAATGGAAAGAAAAAGTTTGGTTTGGCAAGGGGGGGGGGGGGGGGCGGGGGGTAGAGTAACAGTGTGGCATTACCCGTTCTCACTCTCGTGTGTAGGATCGGGAGCCAGATTATCGTTGCCACGGAAACGGCGTGATTGTAAAATGTAATTAACATTAAAGTCCCCAATGAAATGTATGCAATGATTATTCCTGGACTGAATGTTTCCCATGATGCATCATCTCCAGCCCCATCCCCGTATAGGATCAAGGTGTCCCCTTCAGAGAGGATCGGACATACTGAAATCCAACAGGCCCTGCCCCTCCATTTTAGTTGGGACAATAGTTGGTTGTCCAATCATCAAAAATGTATAAACAATGACTGGCCGTGGGCGGCTGCTGCTATTGTACCCGATGTGCTTGTATCAGGAAGCTTCGTCTGCTCGGCTATAGATAGTGAGTCACTTTCCTTCTCTGTCTCTGAAGCTGGAAGTGGTTGATTTTGGGAGCGGACGCGCCCCCCGCTCTCCTCACTCAGCGTCCTGTCGTGTTTATTCATCCACAATGAGACGAATGTCGCAGGAGCCGCCGCTGCAGCGTTATTATACAATTGTAGCTGATAAGTGTCAATGAGCCGGCAGCGGCGGGGGGGGGCGGGAGAAGCGCGTTAGTATCTTGTCGGCAGAGCTGCTGCGGCGCCTCGGTGCAGCGCGTATCTTCTCCTCTCTTGTAGTCAGAGATTTTGCACATGGAACAAGTGCGCCCCTGGTTTTGAACACTAAACCCTTTATAAATCTCTTCGTAGATTCTGTTACAATATTGATAAAGCTGCAGATTTGTCCAGGGAATCGAAATGAGACTAGTTGTGTACGCAGCTCCTATGCGGGGTCATGTGTAGGATCCTGCACTCAATGGAGATTTACCTGGACACCAATTTTGCCAATTTTACCAATTTTCAGGAGATCAAGCCCCAAAATAATGGCAATTCCCGGAATTACTATTGTAACTCCGCCTCCAGGGGCGCTGCGGGCAATGGCAATGTAGTCGGTTGGTGTGGGGCGTCCCTGCCCCTCGTCTGTGCACTCGCTGTAGCAGATCTATGCCAGCGCCGTCAACACACCCCCTACCCCCCTTAGGACAGGGGCTTCATAATATGTGAGCGCATGATAAATGGCCCCCCAATGGTTTGTAGGTCACAGAGGCAAACAGACGATAAGAACTGACGCCGATCTGACTACGCAGACCTGTTTGTATCTGTCACCAGAGGACACCTAGAACTTACCAGACTATCCCAAAATAAAATAAAAAGTTGTTTTTTTGTTTTTTTTTTTTTTTTTTCTTACCCATGCTATTTGCAATTTGTGTCCTTTGTTTTGTTGTGTGGTTTTTTTTTATTTTATTTTTTATTTTTTTTTTTTATATTTCTTTTTTTTACATAAGTGTCATACCTTTTTTATATTGGTGCTCGGGAACAAATAACACCAAAATGGGCAGGAATTGTCGTCCGTAGGATCCCTACGTCTAAGTATCGGAGGGGCTCTGGAACATCCCCTCCATTGCTAATTATAAAAGTTTGATTTAGAGGGACGGAGGCCCTGATGGACTTGGGAGTAAATGGATCCTCACCACGACGTAACGTGTACAACCAGTCTTATATTACCCTCTTAAGCCTAGACCCCCTTGCGGGCCCGGCATTGTAGACCCCCTGTCAATGGAGGCATGTTGCAAAATCGCCAAATTTTCCAACTTTTGTCCCCACCCCCTTCCCCCTCAGCGCTGAGCAGCTCCACCACCATTAGCACGCCGTGTCTTTAACTTCTTCGAAAAGTTGCAGAGACCTCGTGAACGTTCTACTCCAGGTTTGTCACCATCTTAACACACCGCTCCGTGTTTTTCCACTTCCCCGGCGCACGCTAAGAAGCCGCCGCGCCGTTTAATGCTTTAAGTGTTTTGTTTAAAGCGCCCGGAGCCCAGACTGTAATTTCCTCTTCGCTCCCCACCCCCTAGCCCAACCGCACACACCCCCCAGCACCCGCACAGGTAACAATCTGCCTGAGCCGCTATTTTCTTCAACGCGCCATTTTTTGTATTTTGAAAAATTTAACATATTTTCCACACTCTTCAGCTCTCGCCGCTCTCTCGCTCAGAACGACTCTGGAGAAGAAGAATTCAATGATTTGAGATCGGAGACCGCAACAAGACCTCCTGTTTGTCTGTATTTCTCACCCAGATTAACACACAAAAAACAGGCGGAAAATTTTGTTTCTTTTCTACAGGTATATCCAATAAATCCGCCTGCCGCTGCTTTACTGTCTCCTTAGATAAATGTAATGTAATACGGGAGCCTTAAAAGGGATAATCCCTTGGTACTGCAGCCCTGCTATGTACTTGTCCCTGGAAGAATGTGTATCAGACTCACCTGCTGTGCTCGGTGCTCTCTGCAGTCCAGTGTATGTATTGTCCCCTGAAGAGATAGTGTAATCAGACCTCACGCCTGCGTTGCTCGGTGTCTCTGCATCCAGTTGTTATTGTCCGAGGAGTGTGTATCAACTCCGCTGCTCTGCAGCCATGTTGTATCCGAGGTTTCAGACCTCACACTGCTGTGCTCCTGTCTCTCCTGAGCCAGTGCTTATGTATTGTCCCGGCATGAGAGTTAATTACCAGGACCATCAACACTGCTGTGCTCTGTGCTCTCTGGCAGCCAGTGTTGTTATGGTATTGGTCCTGAGAGATGTGTATCAACCTCACCACGCTGTGCTTCTGTGACTCTCTGAGCGCAGTGCTTATGTATTGCCCTGGAGAGATGTGGTAATCAGTACCTTCACACTGCTGTGGCTCTGTGCTCCTGCAGCCAGTGCTTGATGTATGTCCCCTGGAGAGATGTGTCAATCAGACCTCACACTGCTGTGCTCTGTGCTCGTCGCAGGGCCAGTGGTTATGTAACTGTCCGGATAGATGTTGTGATCAGACCTCACCCTGCGTGCTCTGTGCTCTCTGCATCCATTGTTACTTTATTGTCCTGGAAGAGTATATGATCACCGGAATTACTATTGTAACTCCGCCTCCAGGGGCGCTGCGGGCAATGTAGTCGGTTGGTGTGGGGCGTCCCTGCCCCTCGTCTGTGCACTCGCTGTAGCAGATCTATGCCAGGCAGGTCAACACAACCCCCTACCCCCTAGGACAGGGGCTTTCATAATATGTGAGCGCATGATAAATGGCCCCCCAATGTTTGTAGGTCACAGAGAAATGGCCCCCCAATGTTTGTAGGTCACAGAGGCAAAGCAAGACGGATAAGAACTGACAGCCGGATCTGACTACGCAGACCTGTTTGTAGTCTGTCACCATAGAGACACCTAGAACTTACCAGACTATACCAAAATAAAAATAAAAAAGTTGTTTTTTTTTGTTTTTTTTTGTTTTTTTTTTTTACATAAGTGTACATACCTTTTTTATATTGGTGCTCTGATCATATACTCTTCCAGGACAATAAAGTAACAATGGATGCAGAGAGCACGAGCACCGCAGTGTGAGGTCGATACACATCTATCCGGGACAATTACATAACACTGGCTGCGCGAGCACAGAGCACAGAAGTTGTGAGGGTTGATTACACATCTCTTCAGGACCATACATCAACACTGGCTGCAGGAGCACAGAGCACAGCAGTGGAAGGTCTGATTACACATCTCTCCAGGGCAATACATAGCACTGGCTCACGAGATCAAGAAGCACAGCAGTGTGAGGTTGAAATTACACATCTCCTCAGGGACCAAGACATAAAACACTGGCTGCAGAGAGCACAGAGCACAGCAGTGTGAGGCTGGATTAACCTATCGCCGGGACAATACATAGCACTGGCTCCAGAGAGGAGAGAACAGCGACACAGCAGTGTGAGGTCTGATTACAAATCTCGCCAGGGACAATACATAAAAACTGGATGCAGAGATCACCGAGCCAACCAGCTGTGAGTCTGATTACACAATATCTCCAGGGGACAATACATACACGGGATCTGCAGAGAGCACCGAAGCACAGCAGGTGAGTCTGATACACATCCTCCAGGGCCAATACATAGCACGGGCTGCAGTTACCAAGGGATCTCACTTTAAGGCTCCCGTATTACATACATTTATTAAGGAGAAGTAAAGCAGCGGCAGGCGGATTTTGGATTGGAGGATTATACCTGTAGAAAAGAAACAACACATTTTCCGCCTGTTTTTGTGTGATTAATCTGGGTGAGAAATCATGCAAACAAGGAGGTCGTTGTTGGGTCTCCGGATCTCAAATCATGAATTTTCTTCTCCAGATCGTTCTGAGCGACGAGAGCGAGCGAGAGCTGAAGAGTGTGGAAAATATGTTAAATTTTTCATAAATACAAAAAATGGCGGCGTGAAGAAAAATAGGGCTAGGGCCCCCAGATTTTACCGTGTGCGGGTGCTGGGGGGGTTGCGGTTGGGTAGGAGGTGGGGAGCGAAGAGGAAATTACAGATCTGGGCTCCGGGCGCTTTAAACAAAACATTAAAGCATTAAACGGCGCGGCGGCTTCTTAGCGTGCGCCGGGGAAGTGGAAAAACACGGGAGCGGTGTGTTAAGATGGTGACAAACCTGGAGTAGAACGTTCACGAGGGGGTCTCTGCCAACTTTCGAAGAGTTAAACGACCGGGTGCTAATGGTGGGGAGCATGCTCAGCGCTGAGGGGGAAGGGGGTGGGGTACAAAAGTTGGAAAATTTGGCGATTTTGCAAATGCCTCCATTGACAGGGGTGGTCTACAAATTGCCGCGGCCGCGCAAGGGGGTTCTAGGCTTAAGAGGGTAATATAAGACTGGTTGGTTAAACGTTACGCGTGGTGAGGATCCAATGTTACTCCCCAAGTCATCAGGGCCTCCGTTCCACTCTAAACTCAAACTTTTATAATAGGCACATGGAGGGGGTGATGTTCCAGAGCCCTCCGATACTTAGACGTAGGGATCCTACGGACGACAATTCCTGCCCATTTTGGGTGTTATTTGTTCCCGGAGCACTTTTTTTTTTTTACATAAGTGTACATACCTTTTTTATATTGGTGCTCCTGGAACAAATAACCCAAAATTATGGCAGTAATTGTAGTCCATAGGATCCCTATGTATAAGTATACGGAGGGGCTCTGGTAACATCCCCCTCCATTTGCATAATTATAAAAGTTGATTTTAGAGGGACGGAGGCCAATGATGGACTTGGGAGTGAATGGGATCCTACAACACACGTAACGTGTACACCAGGATCTTATATTAGCCCTCTTAAGCCTAGACCCCTTGCGAGGCCTCGGCATTGTAGACCCCCTGTCAATGGAGGGCAGTTGCAAAATCGCCAAATTTTCCGACTTTTTCCCCACCCCCCTCGGCGCTGAGCAGGCTCCACCCAGTTCTCACTCCTGTCGTTTAACTTCTTCGAAAAGTTGCAGAGACCTCGTGAACGTCTACTCCAGGTTTGTCACCTCACTTAACACCGCTCCGTGTTTTCCACTTCCCGGCGCACTCTAAGAAGCCGCCGCTGCCGTTTAATGCTTTAAGTGTTTTTGTTTAAAGCGCCCGGAGCCCAGAGCTGTAATTTCCTCTGCGCTCCCCACCGCCTGACGCCCCGCACACCCCCCAGCACCCGCACAAGGTAACAATCTGGAGCCGCTATTTTCTTCACGCTGCCATTTTTGTATGTTATGAAAAATTATACATATTTTCCACACTCTTCAGCTCTCGCCGCTCTCGTCTCTCAAGAACGATCTGGAGAAGAAGAATTTCAATGATTCTGAGATCGGAGACTCGACACGACCTCCGTGTTTTCTTATTTCTCACCCAGAGTATAAAAAAAAAACAGGCGGAAAATGTGTTTTCTTTTCTACAGGTTATAATCCTCCTGCCGCTGCTTTACTTCTCCTTAGATAAATGTAATGTAATACTGATCATATACTCTTCCAGGACAATAAAGTAACAATGGATGCAGAGAGCACGAGCACCGCAGTGTGAGGTCGATACACATCTATCCGGGACAATTACATAACACTGGCTGCGCGAGCACAGAGCACAGAAGTTGTGAGGGTTGATTACACATCTCTTCAGGACCATACATCAACACTGGCTGCAGGAGCACAGAGCACAGCAGTGGAAGGTCTGATTACACATCTCTCCAGGGCAATACATAGCACTGGCTCACGAGATCAAGAAGCACAGCAGTGTGAGGTTGAAATTACACATCTCCTCAGGGACCAAGACATAAAACACTGGCTGCAGAGAGCACAGAGCACAGCAGTGTGAGGCTGGATTAACCTATCGCCGGGACAATACATAGCACTGGCTCCAGAGAGGAGAGAACAGCGACACAGCAGTGTGAGGTCTGATTACAAATCTCGCCAGGGACAATACATAAAAACTGGATGCAGAGATCACCGAGCCAACCAGCTGTGAGTCTGATTACACAATATCTCCAGGGGACAATACATACACGGGATCTGCAGAGAGCACCGAAGCACAGCAGGTGAGTCTGATACACATCCTCCAGGGCCAATACATAGCACGGGCTGCAGTTACCAAGGGATCTCACTTTAAGGCTCCCTCTCTGCAGCCAGTGTTATGTATTGTCCCTGGAGAGATGTGTAATCAGTCGCTGTTCTCTCCTCTCTGGAGCCAGTGCTATGTATTGTCCCGGCGATAGGTTAATCCAGCCTCACACTGCTGTGCTCTGTGCTCTCTGCAGCCAGTGTTTTATGTCTTGGTCCCTGAGGAGATGTGTAATTTCAACCTCACACTGCTGTGCTTCTTGATCTCGTGACTGGCTGCAGAGAGCAGCCAGTGTTATGTATTGTCCCTGGAGAGATGTGTAATCAGACCTCACACTGCTGTGCTCTGTCCTCACTGCAGCCAGTGCTATGTATTGTCCCTGGAGAGATGTGTAATCAGACACCCTCACAACTCTGTGCTCTGTGCTCTGCGCAGCCAGTGTTATGTATTGTCCCTGGAGAGATGTGTAATCAGACCTCACACTGCGTGCTCGTGCTCTCTGCACCCCTTGTTAGCTTTATTGTCCTGGAAGAGTATATGATCATTCTAGGATACAAAATTATATTTAATTTTTTTAATACTTTTTACCTTCAGGGATTAAGCGGAGCCCAGAGGGACACATACGACGCTCTGCAGATGCAGCCGCTGCGCTAACGACTGAGGGCGGAGATTTCAAGAAAAAAAAAAAATTTTTTTTTTTTTTTTTACATTATTAAATAAAGTTGTTAAATTAATTTTACAACAAACAAAAAAGTCAATACATCCCAGGTTATAGAAGAGCTGGATCCGTATACGGTCACATGACATAGTGGAAACCCATTCATGAAAAACTTTTGTTAAAATTATGAAAATTTTTGCAAAAAAAAAACTATATTGATTATAAGTTATAAAATGTTCTATCTGGTCACCTTTTCCTCCCAGAAGAAAATAGAGATTCTGCAAATTTCTAAAGGTTATGTATTGTGGGAGACACAGCGGGAAATCAATTCAGATAAAGCAAAGTTTTAAAGCAAATCAGAATCCATCCTGATAAACCAGGGACATTACTCATAAGAAAGTACCACAGTCCTGGTGTCTGATCTATATTTGTCATCCGTGGCTGCCTTCCTTCTAAAATCAACTTTTAAAATTGTGTTAATGAGCCTGATTGGCTATGGTGGCGTTACCAGAGCCCCTCCGTGCCTCAGCTTCACAGGCTGTTACACTGTCTCCCACTCACCTCTGGTTTCTCAACCGTCACCTCCCTCTGCCTGATATAATCTCACACAGTACTAAGGGGAAGTGCTACTGTACAATGTAACAGCCTGTGAAGTTACAGCACGGAGAGGTTCTGGTAGCACCCTCTAGAGCCCATGTGGCTCTGGAGGGTAATTGATTTTAGAAGGGTAGAGACCATAGATAACAGATATAAGGAGATCACCACAGTCCCGGTGCCTGGATCTCTGAGTAATGTCCCTGGGTTATCAGGATGGATTGTGATGCAGCTTTGGATGTGACTGGAGTACAAAGATAAAAACAGAACAAAATAAACAAATGCAAGTAGTATGGAGTCACGTAGGATATAAAAGCCATAGAGGCGAGAGGGTAAGTGTGAGGACCACCCTCCCTCATCCCGTCTATTAACTGTAAATTAATTTCTTGCTGTAAATAACTTTCCGGAATTTTCTTTACAATTTAGTGTTTAAAGCCAAATCTGCAGAATAGAAAGTGCATAATAGAGGTTCTTCTGGTATAAAACATAAAAGAAAGAATAAAAATGAAATAAAATGACCGTAATTCAGAGTATAAATATGTGGCTCCCAATAGATGTGCTACAATGTATATAGTGCGGGGTCCGCAGGGGGTCCGGCAGCCTTACACCTAACGCACGGCCATATTGGACGCTAGGACCTGTACAGCTGCAGATGGACCTAGCACCAAGGGTCCAGAACATGACGTCCCTGGAGATGGCGCTACAAGTGTTTTCCGTGTTGTTTTTATGTAACCATCTTCTTCATTTTTATAGAATGAAGCGCCGATCCCTCCCCCAAAAAATATAACATAAAAGTATAAGGTGTAGTTTACATTTTAGATCTTTAAGGGAAACTACCGTGAAAATCCATCCTGATAAAGCAGGGACATTACACAGTAATCTTATATTTGTTTCTAAAATCAACTTTTAAAATGATGCTAATGAGCCATTTGGAGGTGTTACCAGAGCCCCTCAGTGCTGTAGCATCACAAGCTGTTACACTGTGTAGGAGCACTTCCCCGCTACATCAGGCACAGGGAGGGGGAAGTGCTGAGGGACAGTGCAGGACGGGGAGACAGTGTAACAGCCTGTGAAGCTACAGCACAGAGGGGTCCTGGTAATTATAAAAGATGTTAGAAGGAAGGAGGCCATGGATGACACATATAAGCAGATCCCACAGTCCCGGTGCCTGGATCTATGAGTAATGTCCCAGGTTTATCAGATCAGGACGGATTCTGATTTGAGATTTCCTGTAAGCGGTCAATCGCACTGATGTATTATTTTGCTTTAATAAAGTATTTTACATTTTCTGCCGTATTTATTTGATTTTCTTTTACAATAAAAATTTCTATAAATCCAAAAACTCTGAAAATCTCTTATAGAAAAAAAAAAATTAAGGAGAGGTCACAAGGTGAAGGTTCTACAGATAAATTTGAATTCCAAATTCAATGTTTTTTATGGTTTTAAAAAATTTTCCCTTTATACGTAAATTTTCTATTTAGTTTAGAATAACTCGATTTATAATCCAACGTTTCACCAGATTTTAGAAATTTTACTTGTACATTTAGGGTTTACATTTTTAGTAAAGATTTTTTTTTTTTTTAATAATATTCTTATGGTATTAATGTTCTGAGATCTTTTGTAACTGGGAGAGGACGTGAGGCCTGGATGGATACAGTTGTGAGCAAAATGACATCACAACCAAATTAACATAAAGGGGCAGAGCTATGACAACTTTTGCTTAGATGATGAGCGCTGGTATTAATGAGGCGACTTTCATGAACATTACCTTTAAGGCGCCGTTCTTTTTGCCGGTTCTGGATCTTCTTCCTGTCTGTATATAGTTTCTTCTTTTGCTGTATTAGATATATTGTATCTCTGTGTTTAATGTCATTTACACGCTGCATAAAAAGCTGAATGACGACTATTATCATACGGAAGTTTTCTAAATGCCGAAAATCTGTTCATGTGATTGAACATGACTACGATCAACTGATCGATTCCCAGCAGTGGCCACTACAGGAGAAACTGAGAATTACATGTAACCATTCAAATCAATGCTACCTCCTATCTAAAGGAGGTGTTTAACCCATTCAAGACCATTTTTTTTGTTTGTTTGTTTGTTTTTTTTTTGGGGGGGGGGGGGGGGCATTTCCATTTTTCACTACAGACTTTCCACAATTTGTACCTTTTTGATTTGATTTTTCCAATTACAAAGTGACTGTGGGTTTTGGTATCTTAGGGAATAATTCGACTTTCTTTTTGCACCATTTAATAAATGTTTTCCATGTCCTGGGAAGCTGGAAGAAAAATTCCAAATAGGGTGAAATTGCCCCCCCCCCCCCAAAAAAAAAACACCACTGTTGCAAATAGTGTAAATTTGGATGTTATTTTTCATGACGAGGGGTAATCGTCATATTTTGATAAATCGGGTATTTTGGGTCAGGGGACACCTCACATGTATAGTTCTGTTTATTTTTATTTGAACGCAGTGATGTGAATTGTTTTTTATAAAATTTTGTTTTGTTTTTTTTTAAGCTCCTTATAGTATTTGAACCAAAGGGGGTCCGAACTCTTAGAATCAGTGATGTTCTGCAGTATATTATATAATACAGATTAAGTTTCGAGATTTAATTTTTTATTACATTTTTTTAAATTTTGATTTTACTTTAACTACCAAAGAACTCTTTCCATTTCAATTTTTCACTCCCCAACATAAAAAAATCCTTAATTTTTTATTTTTTTATTTTATTTAACCGTGTACCGAGCGGTTATGGGGGCTTGTTTTCTGTGTAAGTGTTTGTATTTTCTATCGTCAGTATTTAATATTCCAAGTACTGGGAAGCCAGAGAAATTTTTTTTTGAAATTGACGGAAAGAAAAAAAAAAAAAAAAAAACACCTTTGTGCCATTTTCTTGGGGGGTTCCCTCCTCTTTGTTCTTTGGGTTTGTACAATCAAATTTAAGTAGGTTTTACTAGATTTTTTTAAAAAAAAATTCTTTGTTGCGCCATTTTCTGATGCTTATAACTTTTCCATGCTGTAACTTTTTTGCGGGATGAGCCAACGTACCTGACACACTGTTACAAATCGGCAGAAAATGAGACTTTTTCCCCGGCTAACTTCTACAGGAAGTTCTCTCCTCCTCTTGCCTATGAGCTCTACAGGCAGTTGTCTCCCCCTCTTACCTATGAATTTCTCCGAGATCTACAGCCTCTTCTCTCCACAGGTCACCCTGTACCTTAATTACAGACGTTTTTCTGATATACAAATTCGCTTTTGTGACTCATGTCTGGTGTCTGTGACTCTCTCAGGCAGTAAGCCACGCCCCATTATTGTGACTGACAGCTCTGTATCTCTTCATATCACTGCTCTGTCTCCTTGTACCGTCTGCTAATATTCAACTACAGACATATAAAGCGCTATGTACAGATGAGAAATATTGTGTCAATTTCTTTACACGGTGCCTTGCGTTACATTCATGACATGTGACCAGTGACATCATCGCAGGTCTCTCAGCCTTCTAACAATAGCAAACAGTACCCCATGTATGTGATTACATGAAAGCCTCCATGGAGGATGGAGAGGAGTAGAAGTCCATGGAGGCTGCTGTGACTTCATGGAGAAAAAAAAAGAAAACAAAACTCTGCAGCAGTGTGAGATAAAAATCCTGCTCTTTGGCTACTCCTGGGTCAGGTGACATGGGTGTTGCGCGGGAGTTTACCCCAGTGCATTCAATGAGAGATTAGCCATGACTAAGGGTGCATTGAGGACCAGAAACGCGTAGGCTTTGGTTCCTCGTTGTGCACACTTTTGGGAAAGTGCTTGCTATGTTTTACTGGATATGACTTGAAATAAAAGGTTCTTCAGAAGAAGACAGGATTTTTATCTCACACTGTTGGGAGTTTAGTTTTCTTTTTTCTCCACGATTGAAGTTCTACGCAAACGCAAGTGTGAATCTCCAGCACGTGTGGAAGCCAACGGACGGCGAGCTGTACAATATTCTCTTTTTGTTTTGCTGTGACTTCATGTGGTCAGATGCATGGGGCACAGTTTGCTATTGTTAAAAGGCTAAAGGACCTGAGATGATGTCACTCTGGTCACATGACATGAAATGTGACCAGTAAGAAGGGCGGCACAGTGGCTGAGTGGTTAGCAATTCTGCCTTGCAGTGCTGGGGTCCTGGGTTCAAATCCAACCGAGGTCAACATCTGCAAAGAGTTTGTATGTTCTCTCCGTGTTTGTGTGGTTTTCCTTCGGATCCTCCAGTTTCCTCCCACCCTCCAAAACATACTGGTAGGTTGTTTAGATTGGTCCCTGTCCCCATGGGGCTGTGCCGCGCTGCGTAATCTGTAGGCCCTATATTATTATTATAAGGCATCGGGAGTATTAAAGGGGAGGGGCCAGATGAGCAGGACACGCCCCCTCTGATGCCAAGTAATATGAGATAAAAGGTGATTTATGTGGATGTAAGCAAAACAATTTTAGCTAAAAGAAGGGGGCAGTCAGTTATTAGAGCTCTATAGGAACCTGTCACTGACTGTATATGTGCAAATGTGCTGACAGGTTCCCTTTAAGGAAAACGCAAGTTTTTTTTAATTTTAGCACAAAACGTGAAATGGTCCGAAGCTTTTGGATTTTGCAGATGTTTCCAGAAAAGCAGAGATAAGATTTTATGTTATTGTCTCATTTCAGTTTTAAAATGGGAAAAAAACCAAGTCACTGATCTTTACATTTTCAGAATTTTTTTTTCTCTAAATGATTTAAAATTGAGTATTAAATAAACAAAACAACAGAAATAAGGAACTTACCCAATAAAGTTCTTGTACTTCCTCACCACTTCTTCCATTGCTATTTTGGATAAATAATGAAGGACAGTGAGATGGATCGGCCAATCACCAGTGCGATTCTCTTTTGTGCAACTTTTTTTTTTTTTGGAGATGATGAAACATTTGGGAAGAAAACCAAAAAAATTAAAAAATGATCACACACAAAGTTAAAACACTTAAAAAATGGTTTAATGATGTTTACAACAGAAATGAACTGTACAGTTACAGTAAGTTTAATATAAAAAAAAAATTAAAGCAAACAAAGGCAAATCACACAAAAAAAAAAAAAAAAATCTACCATTTATCCCGATTCACTGTAGTCTACATGATCGTCCAAGGATCCAGCTCGTTCAGGAGCCGACAGTTTATTTTCAAAATTTCAAAAAGTCTTTTTTTTATTATTTTTTTTTTTTTGAAGAGACAGTTGCCCAGAATCTCATATGCGAAAAAAAAAAAAAAAAATCTATAAAGAATTCACAATTTGGTCAGTTTAGCTATGTACATGGTGAACGGTTAGTGTCTGACCAGACAATTCCTACGTTTAGTATCGAGCGAGATATTTACTGACCAACAGATTTGTATAAAACATAAAAAATGTTAGCGTAAAAAAAAAAAAAAAAATGCTTATGAGCTCTAGAGGCTGTTCTCTCCTCCTCTTGCTTATGAGCACTAGAGGCAGTTCTCTCCTCTTCTTGCTTATGAGCTCTAGAGGCTGTTCTCTCCTCTTCTTGCTTATGAGCTCTAGAGGCAGTTCTCGCCTCATGCCTATGAACTCTACAGGCAGTTCTCTCCTCATTTTTCAGAGTTCTACTGGCAGTTCTTTCTCATCTCCTCTTGAAGTCTCTGAGATCTGCAGGCAGTTCTTTGCTCCTGATGTTTCTGACCTCTACAGGCAGTTCTCTCCTCCACATTAAGGCCGGAATGCCAAGCTTTTATCTTAAAAATATTCAAAGGATCCAATTTCTTCATGACAGTAATAACACTAACAGTACATCTTAGTGCATCAAATTAACAATAAAAATCTATGTTTATTTTATAAAAAGGACTAGTTTTATTGTTTATTTGAAGCTTTTGTTTTACTTACTGTAATGAAGAAATTGGATCCTTTTTGGGGTAGAAGTTTGGCATTTGACTATCCTCACGTCCCATTGATCCACCTTTATAGGTAGCTTTGTAGTGGTAGGTTCCCTTTAATATAGGTTTGACTAGACGCTGAGCCGCATCTCCCTTGTTTCCACACCAGAAAATATATACATATTTTACTATTATGGTCTTGCCTCCTCTTGCTTATGAACTCTACAGGCAGTTCTCTCCCCCTCCAGCTTATGAAACTTACAGGCAGTTATCACTTCATCATATCTCTGAGATCTACGGCCTCTTCTCTCCTCAGGTCATAGATGTTCATGGAGACCATAGAGAATTAAATGTTTCCTTCAATTAGCAAAATGTATTTTAGTCTCCTCATGGTGTATGAAGTAAACCTGAAGAGGACCTGTCACCAGATTTTGCCCCCCCCCCAACAATGCTGGCGGATAAAGGGTTACAAGTCCTCCCCATAAGAAATTAAATTAGCTGCTAGTGAAACTCTGTACCTTAATTATATATGTTTGTCTAAGGCAAATTCGCTTTTGTGACTCATGTCTGGTGTCTGTGACTCTTCTCTCTCTCTCAGGTAGACAGTGAGCCACGCCCCATTATTCTGACTGACAGCTATGTGTCTCTTCCAATCCCTGCTCGCCCTTCTTTTTCTTAGGGACCTTCTGCTAATGGTCAACTACAGACATATAAAGCTCAATGTACAGATGGGAAATATTGTGTCAATTTCTTTACACGGTGCCTTGTGTTACATTTATGACGACATGTGACCAGTGACATCATTGCAGGTCTTATAGCCTAAAAATTATAGCAAACTGTGCCCCATGTATGTGATTACATGAAATCACAGCAGCCTCCATGTAGGATGGAGAGGAGTAGAAGAGGCTGCTGTGACTTCATGTGGTCAGATACTTGCATGGGGCACAGTTTGCTATTGTTAAGAGGCTAAAGGACCTGAGATGTCACTTTGGTCACATGACATGAACTGTGACCAGTAAGCAGGGCGGCACGGTGGCTGATTGGTTAGCACTTCTGCCCTGCAGTGCTGGGGTCCTTGGTTCAAATCCCACCCAGGTTAACATCTGCAAAGAGTTTGTATGTTCTCTCCGTGTTTGCGTGGGTTTCCTCTTGGTCCTCCGGTTTCCTCCCACACTCCAAAACATACTGATAGGTTGATTAGATTGCCTTGGGGACAGGGACCAATTTGGCAAGTTCTTTGCAGCGCTGCGTAATCTGTACACGCTATATAAAGAATTATTATTATAAGGGATGGGTAGTATTAGATGGGAGGGGCCAGATCAGCAGGACACGCCCCCAATAATGCCAGGTAACATAAGATAAAAGGTGATTTATGTGGATGTAAGCTAAATAAATTTTAGCTAAAATTAAAGGGTCAGTCAGTTATTAGAGCTCTATAGGAACCTGTCACTGGGTGTATATATGACAATATGCTGACAGGTTCCCTTTAAGGAAAAGGCAGGTTCTTTATTTTAGCACAAAAACGTGAAATGGTCTAAAGCTTACGGAATTTTCAGATGTTTCCAGAAAAGCCGAGATAAGATTTTATGTTATTGTCCCATTCCAGTTTTAAAATTCTCTGTTCTTTACATTTTCAGAAATTATTTTTTCTCTAAATGATTTAAATTGATTATTAAATAAACAAAAAAAACTGAAATGAGGAACTTACCCGATATAATTCTTGTACTTCCTGACCACCCAATATAATTCTTGTACTTCCTGACCACTTCTTCCATTGCTATTTTGGATACATAATAAAGGACAGTGAGATGGATCGGCCAATCACCAGTGTGAATGGAGACTAAACATCTATCGACATGGCTTCTCTTTTGTGCAACTTTTTTTTTGGAGATTATGAAACATTTGGGAAGAAAACCAAAAAAAATTAAAAAATGATCACACACAAAGTTAAAACACTTAAAAAATGGTTTAATGATGTTTACAACAGAAATGAACTGTACAGTTACAGTAAGTTTAATATAAAAAAAAAAAGTAAACAAATGCAGGTCAACACCACAAAAAAAAAAAAAAAAATCTACCATTTATCCCGATTCACTGTAGTCTACATGATCGTCCAAGGATCCAGCTCGTTCAGGAGCCGACAGTTTATTTTCAAAATTTCAAAAAGTCTTTTTTTTATTATTTTTTTTTTTTTTGAAGAGACAGTTGCCCAGAATCTCATATGCGAAAAAAAAAAAAAAAAATCTATAAAGAATTCACAATTTGGTCAGTTTAGCTATGTACATGGTGAACGGTTAGTGTCTGACCAGACGATTCCTACGTTTAGTATCGAGCGAGATATCTACTGACCAACAGATTTGTATAAAACATAAAAAATGTTAGCGTAAAAAAAAAAAAAAAAACACGGGAAAGAGGCTATAAATAAACCATGAGCAAAAGGTGTATGCTGCACACCACATCGAAACCAAAGACGGTACAAAGAAACTCTAAAAAACACAAAAAAAAAAAAACAAAACATTGGGAACGGTCTCTTTAAAAAAAAAAAAAAATTAAAAAATTTCAACTGTTATTCCCTTGAAAATGGATATTTTTTTTTAAATCAGTGTAAATGCGACCAGAGGCAGGTACATCGATGACGTTCTTCTCTTACTGAATAATTATGTACACGTTTGGAACTTTCCGTCGTTTATTTATTTTTTTTAATTTTTTTTTTTTTTTTAACCTTTAATATGAACATCTAGGCAGTGAAAACTGTTATGTTAATACATACACAGACACACCCAAAAACATACAAAAATACTATTATCTCAAACTACTAAGAGTAAGACGGTCAGTTAATCTCCATGCTATGACTTCTTAAGAGCATTACACTGAAACAAACGAGAAATTCAACATCAACTCTGAATTTTTTTTTTCTTTTTTTGTGTTTTTCTTTTAATATCCCAGAAATATATCAAAATATACATCTAAGCTTTGGAATTACTGAGGTTAGACTAATGCAAGTGCTGGGTCATAGTACTTTATACACAAGTCTAAGGTTCTGCGGGAAAGAAAATTATCTTTGGTATCTGCATCAGGCTAATATTATTATTATTATTATTATTAAACATTTGGATTTTTTTTTCGCTTTGGGATAGAGCTTGTATGACCCAACGACCAAACACCCCCATGATCAACTGAGAATAAAAACATCCATGTAAAAAGTTCCTTCATTTGAGACAACCCCAACCCCCCCCCCCCCCCCAAAAAAAAAAAACACCCCCCCCCCCCCCCATGTTTGTCTTTTTAAAAAAAATCACAGGCATCTACCTAGCCTAGCACACCAAAAAAAACTGATCGAGAAATACAATGCATAGTTGCACGTGGTGCCGAGAAGAAAGCAAATGCGAAATGAGGGCAAAGCTTTGCGATCGAGAGGTGATCCGATTTCAAAAAATTTATAGTAGTCGTAGAATAAATTCGTGGACGAGAAACGCAAAAAAGGAGAAGAAATAAAATTTAAAAAAAAACAAGTGCACCTCAACGTGTAGAAGTCATCACCCGGCCCATGACGGGTCAAACCCAACAGGGTGGAGACGTCTTGGTATATGCATTGCTCTTTTTTGGGATTCAAGACGCTCCAGCCCTGGAAGGGTGAACAAACCCCCATCAGAGCAGCCAATAACGTACCGGCTTTATCTGCAGGTCACGGGGTCTTCTTCAGGAGCACAAAGCACCAGGAGATCTACCAGGTGGTCGTAGCCAATGGCAATACCTAGAACGCTCTATGGCCGACCCAAGTTTCCTAATGCTCTGTCTCCCAAGTCGAAGACTTTTAGGTCTTCAAAAAGTTACCCCCCTCCACCCGGGGAACCGAGATTGTTGTCATTTTTCCAACAGTTTTTCTTTTTGGTTTTTTTTTGTTTGTTTTGAGTTCATACAATCATAGAGAAATCTTTGGTTTGGCTGGAAAAAAAAAAAAAAACTTTGAAAAACAGTTAGCAAAACGAGACAAAGAAACCGACCCCGCCCCCCCCCTCTCTGGCGTTAAAGAGCAGCACAGTGACGCGGCAAGAAAGACAGAGGGATACGGGAATTGCTACATTCTCGTGACTCCTTACCACCAGATGTTGAGACGAGAGATTGTCCACAAACCCCGGGGAAAAGCTTTGCATTTTATTTTCGTTCACTGTAAATTTTTTTTGGTAAAGCTTGAGAAATAAACCAGTGTGAGTAAGAACGAAGAGGACGATGGTTTTCGTCAAGTCTCTATGAAATGTAACCAAGTGGACCATGACACGCTCGCGTTCTACACAAATTTTGAGAGTATTACCCTTTGGTAGGAGAAAAAAAGGCAACTGAACTCCGCCGCCATATTGTACACATAAAGCTAGAAAAACCACTACTCCCAAAACTTGTCCTAGTATCGGACCTCCCGGTTACAATGCCGGTCACACGTTGCTACACAGTTGACAACTCTAGACAAAAAGTCAACGCAAACCCCTCGGTCAGAAAGTTCTAAAATGAGGTATACAACAGCCCCTGTACCAATAATGTAGAGCGCACCCCCACACCCTTCAGTGGACTCAACTGAAAGAGAGGGAAAGGAAAAAAATGTTTTTGTAAATTAACTAAATTTTTGGTCAACTATGAAACAATAATATAATATTTATTCTACATAAATGGAGGGGAAAAAAAATCTATAATAATACAGTAGATAAACAAAAATGTTTTTTAAAAAAAAAATTATGTAAAATGTTGACTGGCCACGTAAATTTTTTTTTTCCTTTCCATCTTCTCACATTTTTTTGACCTCTATGTTTCCCGCTATGCTTGGTGTAGAGAATTATAAATCATAATCGAGCTCTTCGTTTAAGTCAAACATGAATTAATACCACTTGCAGCACGTTTGCAAAGCAAACATGTTAATAAAGCTTTTACGTGAAGAATAATAATAAAAAAAAAAATTCAAAAAGACAATCTAAAAAAAAAATTCCTTCCTAAATCAGTTAGTCTCCTGTTTTTTTTTTTTTAATGGTCATTTTCTGGTTTATTATATTGCCAACCAAGACTCCAGTACTGGAAAAGACACCCCCACCACACACTCTCTCCCTCTTTTTTTTAGGACTATTACTTAATAAATACTTTGACTTTAAAAAAAAAAAAAAAAAAAAATTAAAAAAAAGCCGGAGTGTTTACAAAAAGTCTCGAAAATCTCTGTATATATCTATAGCTTGAGTTGTCAGGTAGCCCTACAATTTATAATTTGGTCTTAAGCGATTTTTTTTTTTTTTACACATACCAAGAGACACCACAATATTGAAAAGAACAAAAAAATAAAAAAAATATTAAATTGTTAAGAGTAAAAACCAAAAAAAATAAAAAAAAAACTTGGACATGACACACACAGGAATAATAATCTTTGGAATTGCAGTTCCTGAAGGAAATATTGAAGGTTTGGAAACGACACGATTAGGATATAAAGACTCTGGACACATCTTTGCAGTATTTTCAGTGTATTGAGGCAACCGCGGTCCGAAACCCGATGACCGAACCCTCTGATGCCGGTTTGTACCCACTGAGGAGTGGTCATCTTATTTTTGGTAATAGATAAGCCCCTAATGTCTTCTGAAGGCCACCGCCTCTCCTGGCCGAGGGACGTTAAATAGACGCGAGTTCGGGAGAGACGCGTCCCTTCCGCACCTCCCAGACATCTACGTTACACACTTACGATACGAACACAATATAAACTCCAGCCCCCGAGAAGGACTCCAGCCCCCGAGAAGGACTCCAGCCCCCGAGAAGGACTCCACGGATCTCACAGTATTTGGATTCTTGGCCACAAAAACGGTCAGGTGCTATGAGGCGAACCGGCTTCACTTCCCTTCAACTTTTTGAAAGTTTTCTTTTTTTGGTAAAGATAGGCTTAGTAGCTGCACTACTATACAAAAGGAGGTCTAGTCATTCCGCTAACCCTAAACTCCGCATCCGAAACATCGGCAAAGGACGATACCAGGTTGGGAGCGCTACAATGCAAATAAAAACAAAACAAAAAAAAAAAATCAAGGAACCTCTTTCTCGTTTTTTTTTGTTCTCCCAGTTCAACTATAAGATGCATCACTTATATTTTCCAATATAGTTTTGTAACAGTAAAAAAAAAAACAAACAAACAAAAAAACTTCTTCCGAAACCCTAAATAAAAGCCAATAGGGAAGTGGTGAAGTAGGAGGATGGGATGGGTAGGTGCTAACCCCTTCTTCTGACCACCACCAGATGCAGCCCTATCATAATGAGCTCTCGGCTGAATCCGACCAAGTTTTGGCAAAAATACCCTTTTGTACTATATCCTTCTACGTCCCATTTCCGGTTCCCTTAACCCAAACCAAGACTTGTATACAGAAAAAATAAGACAACTATGCAGTAATTTAGAAGCAAAAGTTCTCCGATGAGAATTACATTATTATTGTGATTTTTAGTTATTTTCCCCCCCCCCCCCAGAATTTCTGAGCCCGTCTTTGTCAAAGTCGAGAGGAGTTGAGGTATTTTTCTTTTTTTCTTAGGAGGCCAGAGACTCGTCTGGACAATGAAGGAGCTGCCATGAGAACATAAAGAGGACGACGTGTCGGGAGAATAACTTAAAAATGCGATGGACTTCAGAGGAAGGTTTTGTTTCGAAAATGGAAGGGAAAGGAATGTAGTCCCCACTGGCACAACGTTACATTTTGAAACTTTTTGGATTGACCTCTGGCTACATGGTGGACTTTCTGTTAAGCCCATAATGGACGACTCTTGCCGTTTGGTGGATTGCCTAGTGCATAAGGCTTTGTCAAAGCCTTTAAAGACGAGAATTTAAGTCATCGGAGTTGAAGCTTCTTCAGTTTTTGATGGCCCCAAGTGTTGGAAAATAGGAATCTACATACGGTTTCCCTTCCATCCAAAGTATGTACTAATCTGTACTCGTAGTAAGTAGTGTAACCATCTAGAAAAACGGAGAACTCACATGGGGCATCATTTATCCTTTGGTATACAACGTCAATGGGGAGAGGAGTATGGTGGAGATGGACATGGGACAAATCAGGTCTACCATGGGAAGTCCGTGGTCTGTACCCAATTACACTGAGTATTTTACTATACTCACCTCATTTTGAGAGTACATTATCATCTACAACTAAAGGTCAGGTATATCTCCAAGACCCTCCCAGCTGTCCCAACTACACCACTACTTTACTATACTCATCCTTGGTGGAAAGCCAGTACTCCCTTGGCAAAAAAGGTTCAGAAGAACCAGAACCACCACTCGAGTGCCAATTATCCAACCACAGTGAGCCTCATTGGACTCCATTGCAGTCACTCAGAGTATCTAACGATCATGAACATCTCAAGCCAGCTACAATACTATTTTACTATAGTTGGCCAGTCTAGGTGAAGAACATGGCCATTGGAGAGCATTATTTTTGGAGAACATCCCAGACCACTGGTGTTCTTTTAACCTTAGTGGACCTGGATACAGACTATGGCAGTGCCTAATCAAGAAAGGATTAAGGGGGAATCTCCAAAACCCAATCACACATATCTTACTATAAGGGGTGTAGATGGAGACCATGGCGGTCCCTTGACCTGAGCCTTCCAGAAGGCTCAAAAGTATTGCAAATTTTACAACAGACCGTGGTTCCACGCCTGCAACAAAGATTCACGAGAATCTCCAAATTTGGATCACAAGACTAAAGGGGTAGCCCTGTTTGGAGGACCATGGCGGTACCTCGACAGTAACATTGGCTTGAAAGGCTTAGAGGCAGCTCGGGGCGATATTAAGCATAGACAATGTCTATAGAACAAGACGACCTAAAATCAGGAAAAATTTCATTCGACAACTACTTCGCCAAATCTACGAATGCAAAGTTGACGTTACCAGTGGGGATTACGAGAATGTTATGGAAGAGGAAGGGAGGAACAGAGGTGCTCAAAAACAGGACTCAAAAATTCTAGTATTTACACATGGAAATCACCCCCATAAAATTAGAGTTTGCCTCAAACACAAAAAAAAAAAAAAAAATTACAAAAGCAGCAACATTTATATATAAAATTAAAACCCCCCCACCATGAAAAAACAAAACAAAAACAAAACTGAAATAAATTGTCAGTAGCATCTATCTTGTCACTCACTGCGTCTGAACTGCACTTAACGCAAAACTAGTCCATTAGTACAGCAGCTTGCTAGAAATTGACTTTGGTTCAAGCTTTTCGATAACCGTCCTCTGCTGCGGGAGGAAGCCAGCGACGGGCGCGCGCGCACACGAGTACAGAAGGCGGCGGCGTGCCGGGCTTTTCTGCAGCATGGAAGAGGTTAAAGTATATTTTTAACAACGTAAAAAAAAAAAAAAAAAACATTACACACACACACATACACATACGTGCACAAGGTTGGGTGACACGGGTTAGTAGACTGCTCGCAGTTCACTAGTCTATCGAAGTTAGAGACGGAAAAATTGCTATATTAGGAATTACAGGCAAAAACGAAGAATCGAGTCGAGAAAAAAAGTCTTCTGCCCGTTTCAAGATCTTCCCCCCCACACCAGAAGTCCGAGGGGGGGGGGGGATGTCCTCTACACAGGAGAGCTGGACATCCGTGTAGGATAGCGGGCACAAGGCGACCCCATGCAAAAGGCCTAGTAGTGTGAACTGCAGGGCAGCGATCCAGTCTGCATCACTGTCATTCACTCAAAAATTTTTGGTTTTCTTAGAGCAGTAAAATGAATGAAAAGGGAAATACAGAAATCCTACGGATAAGTGAACTACTTCCAGGCTCGCAGATAGAAGAGGCAGATCCCGCACACGCTGCAAGCACCTGGTCCCTACATCATAACTTATTGACGTCTCTACTGAGCGCGCTCAATCACCGGGACACCGGGCCCTTATGATGTGTGCAAAGAGGCTCAAACCCCCCTGCCCCCCCGACCCGAAACAACAAAGCCTAACACAATAAGCCAAGCAACCTTTGTCACTCCAGCTGCTGCTCCAGTCATTCCCAGCAACAAAGAAGAACGTTTTACCATTTCCAAGTCTGATTCCTGTCTGTATTAAGCGGCCACAAAATCCAAAAATATAAGTAAAAAAAAACAAACCTGCCGGGCTGGTGGGCGGGGGAGAAGGTTTCATCATTCAGGCCTGTAATCAGATCTCTGAGCTGATGCTTTGCACACATCACGGACATCAATTAGTCCTGGAACATTGTTTTACACCGTCAGTCAACTTTTACTGCTTCCTATTAGTCCTGCAACTTTTACAAAGTTTGTCATCCGTATAGGTTATATGCAAAAAATGTTAAGCAATATATGGTTGCGTTTATTTGCGACCATCACTTAACCCTAAAGCAAACCATCACAAAACCCTATTATTCAGTAAAAGTTGCAGGAAGGTGGAATAATGCTCATAGGTTAAAGTCGCTTGCGGACGATGCCATTTCATAGCTACCACAACCAATGCTACAGATTATGTTGCTAGCGCTTCCGCCAGCCGTTTGATGGATTCTGAGCTCAGTTGTTACAAGCAACTGAAGCGGGTTTGATCAGGATACGTTTCAGTTCTGCAGTGTAAAGGTAAATTCACACGTAGCAGTATACTGCTGTAAACATGTAGTAGTATGTGTACTGATGGCTTTTGTTGCTCTCGTTTCCAGTTAACACTGACGCCGACCCAGCAACAGTTGCTCCTACAACAGGCGCAGGCACAGCTGCTGGCAGCCGCCGTACAGCACTCCGCCAGTCAGCAGCACAGTGCCGCTGGCGCCACCATCTCAGCCTCTGCTGCTACTCCAGTGACACAGATACCTTTCCCACAGTCACTACAGATTGCACCGGTCAGTATCTTTTATGTGTTATGTGGAAAAAAAAAAAAAATACATGGAATTGTGTCTTATTTTTATTCTTTTTCTTCAGGATCTGCAACAGTTGCAGCAACTTCAGCAGCAAAATCTTAACTTGCAGCAATTTGTATTGGTGCATCCGACGACCAACCTGCCGCCAGCGCAATTCATCATCTCACAGACGCCACAGGGGCAACAAGGTATCAAGCCTCACTTCCTATGTCATCCATAGGGTCATGTATCACCTGTGCCTAAGACCTGTGGAGTATTTGGAGAGCTGCGCCTTCCGTAGTGTGCGGTCATAACCTAAAAGAACAGAATTCATCCGATCTTAAGTCTTTCAGCTTAATGATATTTGTATAGTGCAGGGGCTGATCATACGTGTCTGGACAGATGTGTAATCAGACCTTTGAGTATGTTGTTAGTAGCAGCAGAACTGTGATCTATGGATTCATATTCCAAGTGCACTAGGGGTGTGTCCTAACACTGCTGTGCTCTGTCCTCTCTGTAACCACTGTTACTCACCCCATGTTGTGTGTTAATGGCCCTTACTGAGTCGGACGTGGTGGTTATTGGTAATTTGAGCTTTGGGAAGGGTAAAAAACGTAAGCTGATTTGTCTACTCACCTGTTAGAGACCCTAACATAATGTATATAGACCATAGCAGCTTCTTAAAGGGATCTGGCAGCAGGTGTGACCCCCACAGACTGCAGCCAGTGTTGTGTATTGTCCCTGGAGTGATGTGTAATCAGATCTTTGTGTATGTTGTTGTTAGTAGCAGCAGGACTGTGATGTATGGATTTATATTCCAGGATTGTAGCTTCTCCAAGTGCACTGGGGGCGTGTCCTCACACTGCTGTGCTCTTGCTGCAGTTTATACCCAAAGCAGAGGAGGAAGGTGATGCAGAAAGGTATTGTGGCGCAGCTCTCCGGGGCCAGCACTCCACATGGTTAGATGAGGATGATGACTGATGGCAGCCATTACTACACCAGTCATCTGTCATCTTCCATCTGCAGAACCTTAGGGGTGCCAAGGGTTATATTAGGAAGTGACCGGGCAGAATAATGTGATTATCGGCCTTGGATACATTTATACCCGTGCCCTTTATTAGCACGGTGGTCCTGGTGGGGCAGTGGACACTGGAGTTCTGCGGTTGTCGCCTCCGGAATATAATGAGTGTCGGTGCGGAGGATGTTCTGTGCTACGTCTTACCATCTCTCTTCTCTCTCTCCAGGCCTCCTGCAGGCACAGAATCTCTTAACACAGCTACCTCAGCAAAGCCAAGCCAACCTCCTGCAGTCTCAACCAAGCATCACCCTCACCTCACAGGTCAGCGCAGCAGCGTGCCCCCTACATAGTCACCGCCACAGCCCGAGCCGCTGGTGACATCGATCATAAGCCGCTTCTACAGCTGTAACAAAAGATGTAGCAGAGCCGAGTCTGACGCTGGGGTTTGCATTAAATTCTCAGTGTTCCTGCACCCGGTGCACGCCCAAACCAAGGCAAATCTGCAGGGAACTCATGCAAATTTACTGATGGTCTCCTTGCAGATTTTGGTGTAGAAATGACACAGAATTCTCCCCCGTAAATCCTCGAAAATATAGTGAAGAAAATCTGCAGTGACTGTATTGCACATGGGATCAGCGCAGATCTGAGTGCTGGGCGCTTCCTGTCTGCATTCACAGTTTGCATTTACACTGTGTTTACATTGTGTTAACATGTTTACATAAATACATTGTTAACATAGTGTAAATACACTTTGTGTTTGCAGCCTGCACATAGCTTCTGCAATGACATTTGGGGTTAGTGTTTTTTATTTTTGTGGGTTTTCGGCAATGATGCGCCACACAAAAATGCTGATAGGAGGCAGAGATCAGCTTTCTGCCACAGTTTGAGCAGCAAAATCGCTGATGCCTCACGGCAGGTGAAGGCACACAGTCCACATGCTGAACCATGGCGGCAACCAAAACCACTGTGTGAACCAGACCGTAGAAATGTATATACTGGATTTGAAACGTTGTAACAATTTAGGAATTCCGTAGGGGATAACAATGTAATTAGCGAAGGACGGTAAGGAACACTGAGTGGGCCCTGGGCAGTCGTGAGTAAGAACAGGGGGTTGTCAGGATGAGCATGTGTCCATCCAATTCTATGGGAGCGGTTGGAGATTGCTGAACACAGCGCTCTGGTATCCCGACAATTATATTGATGGTCAGATACCGCATGCTCATCCTGTTGTTCCACTCACTAGTGAGAAATGGACTCCATTCTGCCGCTCGCTGGGGGTCCTGTTATCATCACCAATCAGATTGTTATGCCCTATTCTGTGGATAAGGGGGTAACTTTCTAAATTGGCCATGCAGGTTATTTCTCATTGATTCCGATGCTGTCATAATCCACAGCAGACGGGATCATACGGCACAATCTATATCCGCTGTAGTCTTCTCCATAGGTGATATTTACCAGGCCGCTTCTTCTTCTTTCCCTCTTGCAGCCAGCAACCCCCACACGCACAATAGCTGCGACCCCCGTACAACATCTTCCACAGAGCCAGACAACACCAAAGCGAATCGACACTCCGAGCCTGGAGGAGCCCAGCGACTTGGAGGAGCTCGAGCAGTTTGCAAAGACTTTTAAACAAAGACGCATCAAACTTGGATTCACTCAGGTAAGTGCAGAGTACTCCGGGGGGTGGGGTGCAGCACATCTCATCCCGGCGGGGGGCCCACTTAACATCCTGATCTCACCAGCACCCCCCCGTCTGGGGAGACATCACTTAATAAAAGGCTAGCTCCTTCCTTGCCCTATAGTTTAAAAGCCTTGGTATTTTTCTCAGCATGGCCCCTGCTCTTACTTTAGCGCCGCGCCGCTCGCCCCCACAAGCTTTTTCCCTGCATTTCAGGCTTTAAAGGTTAATACTCCGAAAAGCAGCCGGCGAGTGCGTAACCTTTACCGCCTTCAGTGCGGCTCCTAAGTGTGTGCGACTTTTGTGGGATTTTACGGTGGTTAGATTGTCTATTCAATGTCCATAGATATGAAGGAGCCGCATTCATGGCACCTGGACCAGCGGAGGGAGGGGGGGTAGGGAGGCAGATTTTGGGAGGCTCCTTGTCCTTGCAGATCTTCAGTCTCCTCCAGTCCGTTGGTGAATTGGCACCACCCAGTGGTGGGAGCGTTCACATACTTTACATACAAATGTATGCACAGCTGGATCTGAATGACTTGTATTTCTTCAGAATTGAGGTTTAATTTTTTTTTTAAAGTCTTTTTATTTTTAATTTTTTTCTTATTTGAACATGTAATTAAAAAAAAAAATTAGCATAATTTTCAAAGGGAACCCATCACATTTTTCATAAATACAGCTAGTGACAGGTTCCCATAGAGCCCAAACTAAACGCCCCCCTTCTTTTCCCCTCACATCCCCATTAAGTCAAGTTTTTACTTAGGATACAGCCATATCTAGCAAGAGTCTGAGGGGTGTGACCTGCTCAGTCCAGCAGCTGTTCCCCATGCCGCCTCCTTCTCACAATTCAGCACTTCAGGCGATGTGACCAGGGTGACATCCTTTACCCATTAACATTAGCAAGATGTACCCCATGTATGTATCTGATCACATGAAATCACAGCAGCCTGCATGGAGAATGAGGAGGAGAAGTCCATGGAGGCTGCTGTGATTTCATGTGATCAGATACATACATGGGGTACATCTTGCAAATGTTAGTGGGTAAAAGACCTTAGATGATGTCACCCTGGACGCATGACATGAAGGGTGAGAAGAAGCATAAGGCATGGGGAGGACTCGCTGGACTGAGCTGAGGAGACCACGCCCCTCTGACTCGCTGCTGCCAGTCAAGAGAACATTGATTTTATGTGGATGTGAGGGAAACAATTTTTTAGCTAAAAGAAGGGGGTCAGTTGGAGGGGGCTCATATAAATTATTTTTTTTAGGATTTTTTTTTTCTTGTTGTTTATTTAAAATTGCAAGCAAATATTTAAATTCTGGATCATGTTATATCTGACACACACAAAGGCCCCTTAGTATAAGCTACAGGAGGGGGGTCAGAGGTTGCCTTACATCCTATTAACGCCCTGATAACTTTCTCTTCTCTCGTAGGGTGATGTGGGGCTTGCTATGGGCAAACTCTATGGAAATGACTTTAGCCAAACTACTATTTCTCGCTTCGAAGCCTTGAACCTCAGCTTTAAAAACATGTGCAAATTAAAGCCTCTCCTGGAGAAGTGGCTGAACGATGCAGGTGAGTGACCCGCCG
This sequence comes from Engystomops pustulosus, assembly GCA_019512145.1. Taxonomy (NCBI): domain Eukaryota; kingdom Metazoa; phylum Chordata; class Amphibia; order Anura; family Leptodactylidae; genus Engystomops; species Engystomops pustulosus. The sequence continues at coordinate 41,883 of WNYA01001150.1, forward strand.
GAGACCCCCAGGACGTGGCGGATGTGCATGACGGGGGGGGGGGGGATGGAGCCACATCTGGATTTCACATGCTGAATGGTTCTTCTTAAAGTGGTAATGGAGGATGGAGTTGCACTTTAGGAGGAACCCGTCAGCTAGGCTCTTATGTGACGTCCCTCTCCTGCAGCCCTTGACATGGGTAAATCTGGGCTACTACACCTACTACTGGCTACTACACCCTACACCCCCACCCCATGGGCACGAGATGACGTCACCAGCGATGATAGATCCCGGACTAGACAGAAGCCGGCCTAGACAAAAGGCACTGACCAGCAGGACTCTTTAGAGAGACTCCACCCCCATGACTCTTTATCTGATATTCCAGTGACTTCTAATGTAAAATTACTTGGCCAGGATACCAGACCCCAGTGCAGGTTTGGTGTCTAAATCCTGCTGACAGATTCCCTTTTAAGGCCTTCCCATATCCACTCACTGTAGAAAAAGCTGCAGCTGTTAGGTATTGAGGCGTCCCCCCAACTCATGGAAATCTAGAAATGACAAGCATCTCTCTTCTTCTCCAGAGAACATCACGTCGGATTCCGCTCTTTCGAGCCCCAACGTTATGAACTCCCCAGGTCACGGAATGGAGGGGCTTAACCGCAGGAGGAAAAAACGCACCAGCATAGAGACCAACATACGCGTGGCCTTAGAGAAGAGTTTCCTGGAGGTCAGTGCTGGAGGGGTAAAAAAAACTACTGCTTATAATATCTGCTGTACTGAGAGGGGTCACACACTAACACCCCAACTCTGAGGTCCTGCTAGTGTGTCCACATCTCATTACTGTAGGGTGTAGGGTTATCATTACTCATGCAGACTTTGATGTGTGCTGGGTGTGCAAGTATGTGCGAGTGTGCACATTACTTAATATGGGGGTGTGCGAGGGTGCACATTAATGTGGGTGCAGGTGTGTGCATGTATGTGTGAGGGTGCACATTAATGTGGGTGCAGGTGTGTGCATGTATGTGCAAGGGTGCACATTAATGTGGGTGCAGGTGTGTGCATGTATGTGCGAGGGTCCACATTAATGTCGGTGCAGGTGTGTGCATGTATGTTTCGAGGGTGCACATTAATGTCGGTGCAGGTGTGTGCATGTATATGCGAGGGTGCACATTAATGTGGGTGCAGGTGTGTGCATGTATGTTTCGAGGGTGCACATTAATGTGGGTGCAGGTGTGTGCATGTATGTGCGAGGGTGCACATTAATGTGGGTGCAGGTGTGTGCATGTATGTGCGAGCTATCTCTAATCAGTGTTATCCCCAGACCTCAGGTCATTAGATATAGTAGCTCCAGCAAACATCGGGACAGAGTTATTACCTTTCATCTCCTTAACTTGTCCTGAGCTCTGATGTTTCCATTGTTTTTTTTTCAGGTGGCCTCAACACCGAGCCTTGTGACGAGCAGCGCAGCGACCACATTAACCGTGAACCCCGTGCTGCCATTAACCAGCGCTACAGCAGCCGTGACCAGCTTCTCTGCCACAGGTACTGATCCGGAGTTACATCCTGTATTATACTCCAGAGCTGCACTCACTATTCTGCTGCTGGTGCAGTCACTGTGTACATACATGACATTACTTATCCTGTACTGATCCTGAGTTACATCCTGTATTATACCCCAGAGCTGCACTCACTATTCTGCTGCTGGTGCAGTCACTGTGTACATACATGGTTTGAAACCTCTTCAGACACCAATGGGACAACGTTCCCGGTTCGGAACTTTAACGTTCCCGGTTCGGACCTTTAACGTTCCCGGTTCGGACCTTTAACGTTCCCGGTTCGGACCTTTACCGTTCCCGGTTCGGACCTTTACCGTTCCCGGTTCGGACCTTTAACGTTCCCGGTCGGCATTATCCTAGTTATCCCTAGACTCCCACATTTTTATCAAATTTTACAGTATTGAGTTATATTACGCCATTAATGAAATTTACCATCAAAACCCATCCTGAGGGATCCAGGCACCGTAACTGTGGTATATTTTTTATCCTTCCTCCTAATATCAACTTTTATAATTCGGCTAATGGGCCAGAAGGGCGTTACCTGAGCCCCTCTGTGCTGCAGTATAGCTGTTACACTGTGCAGGAGCACTACCTCCTCTGTGTGAGAGGGGGAAGTACTGAGGTAGACAGTGTAACAGACTGTGAAGCTACAGCACGGAGGGGTTCTGGAAACAAGCCCCAGAACCCTTCTGAACTCTTTAACATAATTGTAATAGTTGATTTTTAGAAGGAAGGAGGTCATGGATAACAGATATAAGAAGATACCAAATCCCGGTGCCTGGATCTAGTAATGTCCCTGCTTTATCAGGATGGAATCTAATGGTAATTTTCCTTAATTTTTTTTCTCATTAGTCGTTAATAATCTAAAAACCTCTCCTGCGATGTTTCTTCCTTGCGATACATCGGTATTGTAGAGACAGTTGCTTGTTACATTCTTGCTATTCCTCCGCCTTCTGCTCGGACAATGGCCCCCGGGTGTGTGTGACCCCGGGGTGACTGCATGTGATTATGCATCTTCCTGTCCTCGTGCCTCAGAACGTGGAGCATCTGCCGGCTGTCATACGTATGACGCGTGTATAACGCGCTGTGACACGCTCCCTTTGTTTCGGGATGGGGGGGTTTGTATTGTTCTCCATTATGTATGACTGATGTGGTTTTCTATGTCTTTTGTTCGCAGAGGAGCCTTATTCAGCCTCAATCCGGGAACGCTGGGCAGTGCTATTAGCCCGGCTCTGATGAGTAACAGCACGCTGGCAACAATACAAGGTTAGAGGGGCCACGCTTGTAGCGGGAGGGGGGGGGTGGGCGGGGGCATCCATAATACTAATCATATGCGGACACTACTACGGCGACCAACCCACCACCGCACCATCACTACACATAGAAGTCAGAAGAACACAGACTGATCGGGTATAAAAGTTGCAACAATTTATATACATTTGTCAGATAGAACATCCATAACGCAGCAGAATTCTTTTGAAATTCTAAAATTTTGCGCTAGTTAATTTCGTACGATCTCCACTGCCAATCTGTTACAGAGCACCAAAAACCTCTGCTTAGATACTGAACTATATGGTGAACACTGGCACCACTCATTGGAGAAGGGGGTCAGGAATCGTTTAGTGAAGAGAGCTCGGTGCTGCCCACATGTAAGCCCCGCCTCCTGGGCACCAAAATATATTCCACGTCACAATCCCTTCAAGTCACATTCCGATCTGTGGTGTCAAAAGTTCCTGAATACAGATATGCAGACCCAATGTTTCCAATCGGGTTCCTCTCACGAGAACCGGACATATTGCTGGCCGACGAGCCAATCTGGTAAATTAACACCCCTTGTAACTAGTCATGACTATGATTGGCCAGGAGGGATTGGCAGTTCGGCAATATGTCTGGGTTGCGCAAAACAAACCCGAACTGAAACATTGTGTCTGCTCATCTCTTTTCCTGAATATTTTACTTTGAGCTCCCCCTAGTGGTGGCTGCATGCAGTCAGGTTTTTATCAATCAATTTCATGACTTTGCTTTGGGGAGTGGTGGGGATTGCAGTGTTGATAAAGGGTTAAAAAAATTATAAAGCTTGAGCATTTTATTGTGTTTTCTCCAAAATTTTTTACACTTTACCATCATTATTTTTTTTTTCTCTTGTTTGTACCGAATAGCTTTGGCATCTAGCGGATCTCTTCCAATAACATCCCTGGATGCTACTGGAAACTTGGTGTTTGCCAACGCAGGAGGAACCCCGAATATAGTGACTGCACCCCTGTTCCTCAACCCTCAAAACCTCTCTCTGCTCACCAGCAGCCCGGTCAGCTTGGTATCGGCGGCCTCCGGAGGGGCAGCGACGCCCATCACAAGCCTTCACGCCACCTCCTCAGTTGACTCCATCCAAAACTCTCTCTTTACAGTGGCCACTGCCAGCGGAGCCGCTTCCACCACCACTTCAGGCTCCAAAGCACAGTGAGCCGGGGGCGAAGGGATCGACCAGTGATCGACCAACCCGTTCTGGCAGCGTGCTAATCTGTACACGCTATATAAAGAATTATTATAAGGATGGCTAGTATTAGATGGGAGGGGCCAGATCAGCAGGCACGCCCCCAATAATGCCAGGTAACATAAGATGAAAAGGTGATTTGTGTGGATGTAGCTAAATAAATTTTAGCTAAAATTAAGGGTCAGTCAGTTATTAGAGGCTCTATAGGAACTGTCACGGGGTGTTTATATGACAATATGCTGACAGGTTCCTTTAAGGAAAAGGCAGGTTCTGTATTTTAGCACAAAAACGTGAAATGGTCTAAAGCTTACGGAATTTTCAGCTGTTTCCAGAAAGCACGAGATAAGATTTTATGTATTGTCCCATTCCAGTTTAAATCTCGGTTTTACATTTCAGAATTATTTTTTCTCTAATGATTTAAATTGATTATTAATAAACAAAAAAAAACTGAAAATGAGGAACTTCCCGATATAATTCTTTACTTCCGACCACAATATAAATTTTGTTACATCCTGACCACTTCTTCCATTGTATTTTGGTACATAATAAAGGACAGTGAGATGGATCGGACAATCACCAGTGTGAATGGAGATAAACATTCTCGACATGGCTTCTCTTTGTGTGCAATTTTTTGGAGATTATGAAACATTTGGGAAAGAAAACCAAAAAAAATTAAAAAATGATCACCACACAAAGTTAAAACACCTTAAAAAATGGTTTAATGTGTTACAACAGAAATGAACTGTACAGTACAGTAAGTTTAATATATCAAAAAATTACAGCAGACAATGCAGGTCACACAAAAAAAAAAAAAAAAAAAATCTACCATTTATCCGATTCATGTAGTCTACATGATCGTACAAGGATCCAGCCGTTCAGGAGCGAAGTTTATTTTCAAAATTTCAAAAAGTTTTTTTTTTATTATTTTTTTTTTTTGAAGAGACAGTTGCCAGAATCTCATATGCGAAAAAAAAAAAAAAAAATCATAAAGAATTCACAATTTGTCAAGTTAGCTAGTACATGGTGAACGGTTAGTGTCGGACCAGACGATTCCTTAAGTAGTTCGAGCGAGATATCTACTGACCAACAAGATTTGATAAAAATAAAAAATGTTAGCGTAAAAAAAAAAAAAAAAAACACGGGAAAGAGGCTAAATAAACCATGAGCAAAAGGTGTTATCTGCACACCATACGAAACCAAAGACGGTACAAAGAAACTCTAAAAACACAAAAAAAAAAAAAACAAACCATTGGGGAAACGGTCTCTTTAAAAAAAAAAAAAATTAAAAAATTTCAAATGTTATACCCTTGAAAATGGATATTTTTTTTTAAATCAGTGTAAAGGACCAGAGGCAGGTACATCGATGACGTTCTTCTCCTAATGAATAATTATGTACAGTTGGAACTTCCGTCGTTTATTTATTTTTTTTAATTTTTTTTTTTTTTTTTTTACCTTTAATATGAACATCTAGGCAGTGAAAACTGTTATGCTTAATACATACACAGACACACCAAAAACAATAAAAAAATACTATTATCTCAAACTATAAGAGTAAGACGGTCAGTTAATCTCCATGCTATGACTTTTAAGAGCATTAACTGAAACAAACGAGAAATTCAACATAAACCTTGAATTTTTTTTTTTAAGTTTTTTTTTTCTTTTTTGAGTTTTTCTTTAATATCCCAGAAATATATCAAAATATACATCTAAGCTTGGAAGTCACTGAGGTTAGACTAATGCAAGTGCTGGTCATAGATTTACACACAAGTCTAAGTCTCTGGGAAGAAAATTATTCTTTGGTATCTGCATCAGGCTAATTATTATTATTTTATTATTCAACATTTGGATTTTTTTTTCGCTTTGGGATAGAGCTTGTATGACCCAAACGACCAAACACCCCCATGATCAACTGAGAATAAAAACATCCATGTAAAAAGTCCTTATTGAGGCAACCCCAACCCCCCTTCGGAAAAAAAAAAAAGTCCCCCCCCCCCTGGTTGTCTTTTAAAAAAAATCACAGGCATTACCTAGCCTAGCACACCAAAAAAAAAATGATTCGAGAATACAAGCATAGTTGCACGTGGTGCGAGAAAGAGAAAGCAAGCGAAATGAGGGCAAAGCTTTGCGATCGAGAGGTGATCCGATTTCAAAAAATTTATAGGAGTCGTAGAATAAATTGTGGACAGAGAAACGCAAAAAGGAGAAGAAATAAAAAATTTAAAAAAAAACAAGTGCACCAACGTGTAGAAGTATCACCCGGCCCATGAGGGTCAAACCCAACGGGTGGAGACGTCTTGGTTATGGCATTGCCTCTTTTTTGGGATTCAAGACGCTCAGCCCTGGAAGGGGAACAAACCCCATCAGAGCAGCCAATAACGTACCGGCTTTATCTGCAGGTCACGGGGTCTTCTTCAGGAGCAAGCACCAGGAGATTACCAGGGGGTCGTAGCCAATGGCCAATACCTAGAACCGTTATGGCGACCCAAGTTTCCTAATGCTCTGTCTCCCAAGTCGAAGATTTTAGGTCTTCAAAAGTACCCCCCTCCACCCGGGGGAACGACGATTGTTGTCATTTTCCAACAGTTTTTCTTTTTGGTTTTTTTTGTGGTTGAGTTCATACAATCATAGAGAAATCTTTGGTTTGGTGGAAAAAAAAAAAAAAAACTTTGAAAAACAGTTAGCAAACGAGACAAGAAGAAACCGACCCGCCCCCCCCTCTCTGGACGCGTTAAAGAGCAGCACAGTGACGCGGCAAGAAGAAAGAGGGGTACGGGAATTGCTACATTTCGTGACTCCTACCACCCAGATGTTGAGACGAGTGTGTCCACAAACCCCGGGGAAAGGCTTGCATTTTATTTTCGTTCACTGTAAATTTTTTTTGGTAAAGCTTGAGAAAAAAATAAACCAGTGTGAGTAAGAACGAAGAGACGTGGTTTTCGTCAAGTCCTATGAAAGTAAAAAGTGGACCATGACACGCTCGCGTTTTACACAAAATTTGAGAGTATTACCCTTTGTAGGAGAAAAAAAGGCAATGAACTCCGCCGCCATATTGTACACATAAAGATAGAAAAACCACTACTCCCAAACTTGTCCTAGTATCGGACCTCCCGGTTACAATGCCGGGTCAAACGTTGCTACACAGTTGACAACTTCTAGACAAAAAGTACAACGCAAACCCCTGGTCAGAAAGTTCTAAAATGAGGTATACAACAGCCCTGTACCAATAATGTAGAGCGCCCCCCACACCCTTCAGTGGACTCAACTGAAAGAGAGGGAAAGGAAAAAAATGTTTTTGTAAATTAACTAAATTTTGGTCAACTAGAACAATAATATAATATTTATTCTACATAAATGGAGGGGAAAAAAAATCTATAATAATACAGTAGATAAACAAAATGTTTTTTCAAAAAAAAAATTATGTAAAATGTTGAGTGCCACGTAATTTTTTTTTTCTTTCCATCTTCTCACATTTTTTTGACCTCTATGTTTCCGCTATGCTTGGTGTAGAGAATATATCATAATCGAGCTCTTCGTTTAAGCAAAACATGAATTATACACTGCGCACGTTTGCAAAGCAAACATGTTAATAAAGCTTTTACGTGAAGATAATAAAAAAAAAAAAAATCAAAAAGACATCTAAAAAAAAAAAATTCCTTCCTAAATCAGTAGTCTCTGTTTTTTTTTTTAATGGTCATTTTCTGGTTTATTATATTGCCAACCAAGACTCCAGAACTGGAAAAGACACCCCCAAACACCAAATCTCCCTCTTTTTTTAGGACTAATTATAATAAATACTTGACTTTAAAAAAAAAAAAAAAAAAATGTAAAAAAAGCGGAGTTTACAAAAAGTCTCGAAAATCTCGTATATATCTATAGCTTGGTGGCAGGTAGCCCTACAATTTATAATTTGGTCTTAAGCGATTTTTTTTTTTTTTACACATACCAAGAGACACCCACAATATTGAAAAGAACAAAAAATAAAAAAAATATTAAATTGTTAGAGTAAAACCAAAAAAAATAAAAAAAAAAACTGGACATGACACACACACAGACTAATAATCTTTGGAATTGCAGTTCTGAAGGAATATTGAAGGTTTGGAAACGACACGATTAGGATAATAAAGATTTGGAACATCTTGCAGTATTTTCAGTGTATTGAGGCAAACGCGGTCCGAAAACCCGATGACCGACCTACTGATGCCGGTTTGTACCCACTGAGGAGTGGTCATCTTATTTTTGGTAATAGATAAGCCCCCTAATGTCTTCTGAAGGCACACCGCCTCTCCTGGCCGAGGGACGTTAAATAGACGCGAGTTCGGGAGAGACGCGTCCTTCGCACCTCCCAGAAATCTACGTTACCACTTACGATAGAACACAATATAAAACTCCAGCCCGCCGAGAAGGACCTCCCGAGCCCCGAGAAGGACTCCAGCCCCGAGAGGACTCCAGGATCTCACAGTTTTGGTATTCTTGGCCACAAAAACGGTCAGGTGCTAGTGAGGCGAACCGGCCTTCATTTTCCCTTAACTTTTTGCAAGTTTCTTTGTTTTGGTAAAGATAGGCATTAGTAGCTTGCACTACTATACAAAAGGAGGTCTAGTATTCGCTAACCCTAAATCGCATCGCAAACATCGGCAAGGCGATACCAGGTGGGAGCGATACAATGCAAATAAAAACAAAACAAAAAAAAAAAATCAAGGAACTTCTTCTTGTTTTTTTTGTTCTCCAGTTAACAATAAGATGCATCACTTAATTTTCAATATAGTTTGAAACAGTAAAAAAAAACACAACAAAACAAAAAAACTTCTCCGAAACCCTAAATAAAAGCCAATTAGGGAAGTGGTGTGAAGTAGGAGGATGGGATGGGTAGGTGCTAACCCCTTCTTCTTGACCACCACCAGAGCAGCCCTATCATAATGAGCTCTCGGCTGAATCCGACCAAGTTTTGGCAAAAATACCCTTTTGTACTATATCCTTCTACGCTCCAATTTCCGGTTCCCTTTAACCCAAACCAAGACTTGTATACAGAAAAAAATAAGACAACTATGGCAGTAATTTAGAAGCAAAGTTCTCGATGAGAATGACATTATTATTGTGATTTTAGTTATTTTCCCCCCCCCCCCAGAATTTCTGAGCCGTCTTTGTCAAAGTCGAGAGAGGATGCGGTATTTTTCTTTTTCTTAGGAGGCAGAGACTCGTGTCTGGAAATGAAGGAGCTGCCATGAGAACATAAAGAGGACGACGTGTCGGGAGAATAACTTAAAAATGCGATGGATTCAGAGGAAGGTTGTGTTTCGAAAATGGAAGGGAAGGAATGTAGTCCCATGGGCACAACGTTACATTTTGAAAACTTTTTGGATTGGACCTCTGGGCTACAGGTGGACTTTCTGTTTAAGCCATATGGACGACCTTGCGGTTGTGGTGGATGCCTAGTGCATAAGGCTTTGTCAAAGCCTTTAAAGACGAGAATTTAAGTCATCGGAGTGAAGTTCTTCGGTTTTTTGATGGCCCCAGTGTTGGAAAATAGGAATCTACATACGGTTTCCCTTCCATCCAAGTATGTACTAATCTGTACTGTAGTAAGTAGTGTAACACCTGAAAACGGAGAACTCACATGGGGCATCATTATCCTTTGGTATAAACGTCAATGGGGAGAGGAGTATGGTGGAGATGGACAGGACAAATCAAGGTCTACCATGGGAAGTCCGTGGTCTGTACCACATTACATGTATTTTACTATACTCACCTCATTTTGAGAGTACATTATCATCTACAAAAAAGGTCAGGTATATCTACAAGACCTACCAGCTGTCCCAACTACACCATACTATACTATAACATCCTTGTGGAAAGCCAGTACTCCCTTGCAGAAAAGGTTCAGAAGAACCAGAACCCAAGCCTCATGGCCCAATATCCAACCACAGTGAGCCTCATGGCAACCATTACAGTATCTAACGATCTGAACATTCAAGCCAGTCTACAATATATTCTATAAGTGGCAGTCTAGGTGAAGAACATGGCCATTGGAGAGCATTATTTTTGGAGAACATCCCAGACCACTGGTGTTCTTGAAACCTTAGTGGACCTGGATACAGCATACAGTCTCCTAATCAAGAAAGGATTAAGGGGGAATCTCCAAAACCCAATCACACATATCCGTACTATAAGGGGTTGTAGATGGAGACCATGGCGGTCCCTGACCTGAGCTCCGAAGGCTCAAAAGTATTGCAAATATTTACAAACAGACCTGGTTCCACGCCTGCAACAAAGTTCACGAGAAACTCCAAATTTGGATCACAAGACTAAAGGGGTAGCCTGTTGGAGGACCATGGCGGTACCTCGACAGTACTTTGGTTGAAAGAGCTAAGAGGCAGCGAGGTATATTAAGCATAGACAAATGTTAGGAAACAGACGACTAAATCAGGAAAATTTCATTCGACAACTACTTCGCCAAATCTACGAATGCAAAGTTGATGTTACCAGTGGGGATTACGCAGAATGTTATTGGAAGAGGAAGGGAGGAACAGAGTGCTCAAAAACAGGACTACAAAAATTCTGTTTTACACATGGAATCACCCCATAAAATTAGAGTTTGCCTCGAACACAAAAAAAAAAAAAAAATAACACAAGCAGCAAAATTTATATATAAAATTAAAACCCCCACGTGAAAAAAAAACAAAACAAAACTGAAATAAATGTCAGTAGCATCTATCTGTCACTCACTGCGTCTGAACTGCACTTAACGCAAAACTAGTCCATAGTACAGCAGCTTGCTAGAAATTGACTTGGTTCAGCTTTTCGAAACCGTCCTCGCTGCGGAGAACCAGCGACGGGCGCGCGCGCACACGTGTACAGAAGGCGGCGGCGTGGGCTTTCTGCGCATGGAAGGGTTAAGTTATATTTAACAACGTAAAAAAAAAAAAAAAAAAATCACACACAACACATACAAAAATACGTGCCACAAGGGTGGGTGACACGGGTAGTACGACTGTGCAGTTCACTAGTCTATCGAAGTTGAGGACGGAAAAATTGCTATTAGGAATTACAGGCAAAAAACGAAGAATCGGGGAGTCGAAAAAAAAGTCTTCTGCCCGTTTCAAGATCTCCCCCCCCCCACCAGAAGTCGAGGGGGGGGGGGGGATGTCCTCTACACAGGAGAGCTGGACACCGTGTAGGATAGCGGGCACAAGGCGACCCCATGCAAAAGCCTGGTAGTGTGAACTGCAGGGGCAGCGATCCAGTCTGCATCACTGTCAATTCACTCAAAAAATTTTTGGTTTCTAGAGCGTAAAATGAAAAAGGGAAATACAAATTCCTACGGATAAGTGAACTACTTCCAGGCGCGCAGATAGAGAGGCAGATCCCGCACACGCTGCAAGCACATGGTCCTACATCATAACTTATGACGTCTTACTGAGCGCGCTCAATCACCGGGACACCGGGCCCTTATGATGTGTGCAAAGAGGCTCAAACCCCTGCCCCCCGACCCGAAACAACAAAGCCTAACACAATAAGCCAAGCACCTTTGTCACTCCAGTGCTGCTCCAGTCATTCCCAGCAACAAAGAAGAACGTTTTACCATTTCCAAGTCTGATTCCTGTTCTGTATTAAGCGCCACAAAATCCAAAAATATAAGTAAAAAAAAAACAAACCTGCCGGGCTGGTGGGCGGGGAGAAGGTTTCATATTCAGGCCTGTAATCAGATCTCTGAGCTGATGCTTTGCACAATCACGGACATCAATTAGTCCTGGAACATTGTTTCACCCGTCAGTCAACTTTACTGCTTCCTATTAGTCCTGCAACTTTTACAAAGTTGTCATCCGTAGGTTATATGCAAAAAATGTTAAGCAATATATGGTTGCGTTATTTGCGACCATCACTAACCCTAAATGCAAACCTACAAAGACCCTTTATTCAGTTAAAAGTTGCAGGAAGGTGGAATAGCTCATAGGTTAAAGTCGCTTGCGGGAGATGCCATTTCATAGCTACCAAACCAAGGTACAGCTATGTTGTAGCGCTTCCCGCGTTTGATGGATGTGCTAGCGCTTCCGCGCCGTTTGATGGATATTTACTATGGCTTCCTAGTGTCCGCCCCTGGGTGTGGTCACCAGTGATTGAGCAGAGATCGGTAGTAATTTTTTCATATTGCTGAAGTTTTACCCAGGAAAAAACCCGATATTTCTCACCAAATGCCACCAACACAACGTCCTCCATCGAAGGGTCCCCACCTTTTAAAGTCACGGGACCAAAGTTACATAAAAGAATAATTGGCCAAAAAAGACAAAAAACACAAAAACATCAGTAATACAGGCCCGCTAAAATTGTACCTTACGAAAAAAAAGGAAACACCCCAACATTTCGATATGACTATAAACACTTGCATGACATAAAGGTCTGTACAACAGACCCGTACAAAATGATAATTACAAAAAAAAAAAAGAAAAATTAATAATTAAAGTAGATCCGACTAAAGCAAATTCCCTTTCCAATATCCGATTTTTTTTTTCTTCTTCCTTTTGCTTCAACAACCAAACCTTTTACCCTTGTCCATGAGAGACCTGCTGGAAATGATAGTAGTCTCTCACTTTTTTTGTGATACATTTTTTTTCTTTTTTAAAGTATGTGAATTTTTTTTTTGTTCTTTTTGTTTTCCTTTTTTCATTTTGGTTAGAAAGTTCTACTTGTCAGTGGCATCTACTGAAAAGAGATCGTTTGTATATAAAATTAGGCATACAATGTCTCATTGTTATTTTGTCTTGACTTTTATGAATTGCCGTGTCGGACTCTCCCATTCCCCGGAAGCACGCACCGCACCAGGTCTTTTTACTTGGGTCAGAGTCTATCTATCTATCATGCCCTTCTAGATAATCTCCTCAGAAGAAATACAGAAGGGTGAGATGAATGTAGATCCTCTACCTAGATTAAGACGATCATTACCAAGTGGATCTTGTGACCCAAGGATATATATATAGATAGCATTGTGGTTCCATGTGGGGTCCCCGATGAGTTCAAAGCAAGGGATCAGATTGACACAGGGTTTGAATCAGCTCTTTTCTGATGGGGCACAATAAATAAAAATGTAGATTGGATAAATTATAACTACTATAATCAACAGAGATTTATAAATTATACAAGGGATGCAATCAAGGGAATAGCTGGGCAGATCGCACCAACCTCATTGATGACATGGCAGAATAGGATGGCATTGGATATGTTGCTTGTGGGGAGGGAAGGGGTCTGTAAAATGTTTGGCACTTATTGTTGTATGTTTATTCCAAATAATACTGCTCCCGACGGAAGCATTACTGAAGCACTACAGGGTTTGACGTCACTAACAGAATAATCAGCGGAAAATTCAAGACACACCTCCAATGAGCTTGAAGAAGTTACTTTCTTGGAATATGAATCCATATTTAACAGTGCTGCTGCTACTAACAGCATACACAAAGGTCTGATTACACATCTCTCCAGGGACATTACCTAACACTGGCTGCAGAGAGCACATAACATATCAGTGTGAGCAAACACCCCCAGTGCTCATGGAGAAGCTACAATCCTGGAATGTGAATACACATATCACAGTTCTGCTGCTACTAACAACATACACAAAGGTCTGATTACACATCTCTCCAGGGTCTCCAGGGACCAATACCCAACAAATTCTGCACATTGTACATAGTATAGTAGTGTGAGGAAACTGGAATATTAGACCATATTTGACAGTCCCGCTGCTACTAACAACACATACAGCGGTATGATTATACATCTTTCCAGGGACAAGGCCAACACTGGCTGCAGAGAGCAGAGAACATAGCAGTGTGAGGACGCCCCCTCAGTGCTCATGAAGAATCTATAATCCTGGAATATGAATCTTTATATCACAGACCTGCTCTGCTGCTACTAACAACATATCCAAAGTCTGATTACACATCTCTCCAGGGACAATACATACCACTGGCTGCAGAGAGCACAGAGCACAGCAGTGTGAGGACACATCCCCAGTGCTCATGGTGCAGATACTATCCTGGAAAAAAAATGATTGTGACATTCTTCAGCTTTTCCACTTTAAAATCCATAGGCTTCAGCTGCAATACCAGTCATGGCCTCTGGGCAGAAGTGATGATGATACTGGAAGAAAACTTCCAATTATTCTCTTATAGTACACTTCCCCTTTAAGTAAATGATATACTGGTTTTAGTTTCTAAAGAAGTTCCTCAATAGAAGCGCACAGTGAGCCGGGGGCGAAGGGATCGACCAGTGATCGACCAACCCAACGATAAAAACCTGGTGCGTTGCGTTCTCTCCCGGGGAGAATGGGAGAGTCCGACACGGCAAATTCATAAAAAGTCAAGAACAAATAACAGATGGACATTTTGCCTAATTTTATAACAAACGATCTCTTTTCAGGATAAGCCACTGATCAGAGAACTTTCTAACCAAAAATGTAAAAAAGGAAAAAAGACAAAAAAAAAAAATGCAACAATACGTTAGAAAAAGAAAAAAAAAATTATCACAAAAAAAAGTGAAAGGACTACTTATCATTTCCAGCAGTCTCTCATGGACAAGGTAAAAGGTTTGGTTGTTGAAGCAAAAGGAAAGAAGCAAAAAAAAAAAAATCAGATATTGGAAATGGGAATTTGCTTTAGTCGGAATCTACTTTTTATTATTATTATCTTTTTTTTTTTTTTTTTGTAATTATCATTTTTGTACGGGTCTGTTGTACAGACCTTTTTGTCATGCAAGGTGTTTATAGTCATATCGAAATGTTGGGGGTTCCTTTTTTTCGTAACTGGTACAATTTTAGGCGGGCCTGTATTACTGATGTTTTTGTTTTTTTGTCTTTTTTGGCCAATTTATTTCTTTTTTGTTAACTTTGGTCCCTGACTTTAAAAGGTGTTGGACCCTTCTGATGGGAGGACGTTGTAGTTGGTGGCATTTTGGTGAGAAATATCGGGGGTTTTTCCTGGGTAAAACTTCAGCAATATGAAAAAATTACTACCGATCTCTGCTCAATCACTGGTGACCACACCCAGGGGCGGGACACTAGGAAGCCATAGTAATATCCATCAAACGGCTGGCGGAAGCGCTAGCAACATAATCTGTAGCATCCCTCCTGAACCCTTGTACACAATGTATCATCCATCAACATTGATATTTGATATGATTACAATGAGATATCACGGCCCTCCTGACCTGTACCATGTATTATTCATCAACATGTGATATTATTTAACATGCAGACACCCGGGCCCCTCCTGACCCTGTACCCTGTATCATCCATACATGCTGATATATTAAACGCAGACATCCTTGGGAACCTCTGACCCTGTACCATGATCATCATAAACATTGATCTTATACACTGCAGACATCCGGCCCTCTGCCCTGTACCATGTATCATCCATAGATGTGATATTATTTACACTGCAGAATCCAGGCCCCTCATGACCTGTGACCATGTATCTCCATTACATGGATATTATTTACCCTGCAGACATCCCGGCCCCTCCTGACCTGTACATGATCATCCATGAACATGTGATATTATTACACTCAGACATTCCACCCCCTCTGACCCTTGTACCATGATCATCCATAACATGTGAAATATTACACTGCAGAATCCAGCCACTCGTGGGACCCGTAACATGATCATCCATAACAGTGATATATTACATGCAGAAATCCCAGCTCTCCGCCCTGTACCATGTATCATCATACATGTGATATTACTCACACTGCAGGACATCCCGGCCCTCTGACCCTGTACCAGTATCATCCATAACATGTGATATGTGTAGTACACGCCAGACATCCCTGGCCCCTCCTGACCCATTTGCTACATGTATCATCCATAACATGTGATATTATTGCACCCGCAGATATACCGGGCCCCTCCTGACCGTACCATGTATCATCCATAACATGTGATATTATTACACTGCAGAATCCTGGCCCCTCTCTGCCTGACCATGTATTGCATCCATAACAGTGATTATTACATGCAGATCATCCGGCCCTCCTGCCCTGTACCATGTTAATCCATAACATGTGATATTATTACACTGCGAATCCCGGCCCCTCCTGACCTGCACATGTATCATCCATAAACATGTGATATTATACAATGGCAGACATCCGGCCCTCTTGACCTGTACCATGTATCCCCTTACATGTGATATTATTACACTGCCGACCATCCCGGGCCCTCTGGACCCGTACCATGTATCACCATAACATGTGATATTATACACTGCAGACATTCACCCCACTACGACCCCTGTACCCTGTATCACCATAACATGTGATATTATTACACTGCAGACATCCCAGACCCCTCTGACCCTGATACCATGTATCATCAAACATGTGATTATATTTTAACTGCAGACATCCCGGCCCCTCCTGACCCTGGACATGTATCATCCATAACTGTATATTATTATTACAATGCAGACATTTCCTGCCCCATCCTGACCCGGTACCAGTATCATCCATAACATGTGAATAGTATTAACTGCGACTCCTGGCCCCGTCTGCCCGTGTACCATGTATAATCCATAACATGTGATATATACACTACAGATATACCGCCCTATCATGACCCCTGAACAAGTATATCATAACATGTGACATTATTACACTGCAGACATCCCGTCCCTCCTGACCCTGTACATGTATCATCCATAACATGTGATATTATACACTGCAGAAATCCGGCCCTCCTGACCCCTGTACCTGTATCAGCCATAACATGGATATTATTACACTGAGACATTCCCGGCCCCTCCGACCTGTACCATGTATCATCCCTAACATGTGATAGTCTTACAGCAGAGATCCCGGCCCCTCCCTGACACTGTACCATGTATCATCCATAGCATGTGATAGTATTACACGCAGACATCCTGTCCCCTCCTGACCATGTACCAGGTATAATCCATTAACATGTGATATTAGTACACTCAGACATCCCAGGCACTCTGACCATGTAACAATGTAATCCTCCCCTGACATGTGATATTATTCACTGCAGAATCCCGGACCCCTCCGACCCTGTACCATGTATCTCCATTTACATGTGATATATTACACTGAGACATAACGGCCCCTCCTGACCCTGTTACCATGTATCATCGCATAACATGTGATAATTATTACACTGCATGGGGACATTCCCGCCCCTCCTGACCCTGTACCATGTATCATCAATAAACAGTGATATTATTACCATGCAGAGAATCCACGGCCCCTCCTGACCCTGTTACATGTATCAATCATAACATGTGATATTATTACACAGCAGACATCCTGGCCCCTCCTGACCTTAGATGACCTTCTGCTCATTTCATCTCTATGGAGCGGACAGCGATCGGCCCTGGATAGGGCCTAAACTTTAATCATTATTAGATCTTTTACATTTTTTCTAATAGTTAATACAAATGCTATCGATACATATAACAATATAATATTAGAATCATCAAATGTAACTACAACCTTTCTGATGAACTTTGGTTTCCCCTGCAGCAGATGAGGAGTCCGGAGAATTCCATCTACCATGTACAGTATCTTGTGGTACTGGATCGATTATGTGGAAGATGGAGTGAGTTATTTATAATAGTACAGCATTATCACAAAGATCTAGACATATTTGCGGATTAACAAAATCATGGATAGAAGCTTCAATATTGTACCTGGGGTTGCCCGGGATAAACGTCCAGAAATACATCCGGCAATCGGTTGCCTATGGTGAACTTCCATAGGCGCTCAAAACTGCATAGGAAACGCATATGATATAGATAATTACAGAACTAATGACTAATGGCTACTGTTCCATCTCTTCAGTGGGGAGCTGGCACAAAAATGGGTGTGTCCTACACTGCGCGATGCTCTTAGCTCTCTGCACTGTGCTGTCCACCAGCCCTCTCACTGCTCTGAGCGACTGTGTAGTATGAAAACAGAAGTCCTGCCACAGCTTCTCTCAGAACATATAGAGCATTTTGATGACACAGAGCTGAGAGCACAGCAGTGTGAGATGTTCTCTTGGACAAGAGTTTAATCGTATCTATTTCGATTTCCACTGAATATTTTGTCCATAAACATTTCAGGGTCTGCAGAGGAAAGACAAATGAACGATCCCTACAGCGACATCCGGGTTCAAGACAGGTTTGTGTGATCGACAATTTCCATCAGCTTATAAGAGCAAAAGTTAACAGCTTATATGCCTCCAGCGCGGATTAAACATAACTATGCTTGCTGTCAGTGAATAAGAACTCAGAAGGCTTAATGTTCTAAAAGACTAACTTCTCTCATTGTTTGGTTTGTTCATTTGTATCCAGTATAGAAAGTCCATGATACATCAGGGATCTGGAGGAGGACGACTTCTCGCACCCTCACAGATTTACGTCAGCAAAACTGACTGGTCGGGTTTCCAAGTGGAGCTCAGGGACCTCCAGAATATGATTAGTAATCAGTCCAACTGCAAAAAAAATGACCCCATAGGTCCTGTTACGTTGCACGGCACATGTAACAAACAGGAAAGGTTGGTGGGTGAATCGATGTTTAAATACTGGAATTATTGTAACAAACTCCAGATGTGGTGGAAGTTATAGTTTGAGAATATTTTACGTCTACTGCAACCAAGACAGATTCTTGGAAGAGACTAAAAAGGAAAATCGAAATATTATATGAAGGGCTGTGGATGCCAGTTGGGCGCGGTTTTATTTGTTTGGCGGACAATTGTGAGGCGGCTGGTGGAGCTGGGGTTGTGGTTACAGTTGTATTATTATTATGAGGACATAAAGACAGTGTGTTATGTACGGCCGGTGCCCGGCGGCTCACGGCTCTGCGGTATTTAGGTGCCCAGGGTATCCGCTGTGCAGTATATGTAATAAACGGCAGATGGCACAGCGGGCACAAGGAGACGCGGAAGACGAGCCACACCCCAGCCCCACCAACCCCCCCACCCCAGCCTCTGCGTTATACCACCAGAGGAAATGAGGAAAAATACTGCACCATATGGCGAGTGTACAGATATCAGCACAATGTACACTGTACCAGAAAATCAGACTCCGTAATGCTGCCCTAGAAAATCCTTCCATTAAACACCAGTGGCCATCACATTACCAGCTTATAAAGTTCAGTCGCAAGTGTTTCCAACCATACCAGGTCCTTGTGGTGGCTTTCCATATGGTCTTGTGTCACCCCACATGGAGATCCTTAGGAGTCACCAGAATCATCACTGTGTCATCCACATGGAGATCTGGTATCAACACCCGCACATGTGGCCCCATATTGTCTGTTCAAGTCGGTTCCCATTGTCCCTTGTGGTGGCTTCTTATGGTGGTCTTGATGTGGTTCAAACACATGGAGGTCTTGCCTATTGACCACCCACACGGTGGCCCCCATAGTGTCATGGTTAAGGTGGTTCTCACCAAGTGGCACGCAGGTAGTGGTTTATAGTGGCAACCATATTATTGTGTCCTTGTGGTGTGGCTTCTTCTGGATGACGGTCCGGTATTAACACCCGCAATGTGGCCATCATATTGTAATGCTTCAGGGTGGTCTTGGTGGCACCATACATGGTCCTGAGTGGCTTCTTCATTATGGGTCCTTGGCGTCACCCAGGAGGACTTGTAGGGTCACCCTCAAAATGAGTCCTCAAGCGCCATGTTAAGATCATCCCTAGTGCCAACCATACCATGGTCCTTATAGTGGAACGTGCGTATCAATGATGTCAACAATATAGAGGTCTTGTAAGAGTCCATGTCAAGGAGGTCTTCAACGTGTCATACTCTAATGTCCTCAAGTGGAACCTGTGTTGAAAGTGTAGCATTATGAGGGTCCTGTGATATATCCTGGCCCATCACATTTCTCAACCCATGATTAAGCCGTATGATGGTCTTCATGTTGGAGAGTTTTTGCCATAGGGTCCTCATAATGTCTCCTCGTGGTGGTCTCATATTCTCCAATCACTGCTGTCCTCATTGCATCAGCCTTTGTTGGCCATGACGGCCTCTACGGCTTGTCTGTGCTTCTCTCTTGGTCTATAGAGGAACCGAGATTCAAGAGGAGCCAATTATTGCACCCGTGACTTTCACGAGCTTCATCTTCCTGATTTTTGTCCTCTAAAAATACTTTGTGTTAAGAACTTAAAGAAAAAAAACCAAAAAAGGATCATCTCAAAACCTCCGCACGTCAATTAAAGCACAAACAAGAGATTCCTCCGAGGAGCGCATTGGGGTTGGCCAAAACTTGGGATCAATAAATTCTGTTTTGGCCGGATGGGTCTGACGCTATTGCTCTCGAGTGCCTCATCAATCGTGATCCGAAACATTTCACAGTAAAAAAACCCTACTAGGAGCAGATACATGTCCGGCTTCACGTCACCGGCTCGCGCTATCTTGCCTCTATAAGTCATGACCGGAGAAGTCATCTGTAGGAACATGGCTGAATTAAAAGGTCCTCCAAACTTAATTGATCCTGGTTCTGGAGAGAGAGAGCAGGAAGGAACGTCGTAAATGATAAAAATGCACAATTATTGTAATAAATTCAGAGATTGGGTCTCTCCGCACCGGAACCCCCCCCGATACACACAAACTCCACCCTCATGGTCAGCCCTCCAAGTCACTGAACCAATGGAAGGGGTGGTGTAAAAAAAAACTGGAATTAACGCTTAAAATTTTGATTTCTGAAAAAGAAACTGGTTAAACTAGTTTTTTGGCGTTTACATTTGTTTTGAAAATTTTACACCTGAAACAAATTTAAAATCAAAGAAGAATTACAAAATCAAAAAAGCGAATATTTATTTACTTTCATCTAATTTTGATATTTTATTCACACAAAATTTTTGCTAAAATAAATCAGAAATCTTTGTATGTAAGGAGAAGATTCCTGGTGATATCCGTTACCCGCGGCTCGCTAATGTATGTAATAAAACAAACATGTAATTTTCCAGTAACGGTGAGGAAAATCTCCCGAGGAATAACACAGGTTTCACCGGAGAATGGGAATTGAGAGTTATGTATTTGCTAAAGTGAAATCCGGGGTCTCGGACGAAAAGCGAATGTCGGCGTTACTCTTAATTACACGAGAAAGTCAGGAACGAGAGAACACATGTAAACAGAAAGGCAACGGGTAACGACATGTACCGAGCGGAATCCGACACAATCCATTACCAAGATATGTGTATATATATTTCTCTACAAGATCCATCACATCTGAGTCTCTGAAACATCTACAGTATCTCATAAATGTCTCCATGCTGACCCCTGACCACTGCTGGGTATGATAGGAAAGGTGTCAGGGGACACAGGACATGGCAGCTCCCGGTGTATGGGGGGGGTAGTCCAGAGGGGGTTCAGAGCACAAATGTGACCTGACCACTGCTGGCTATGATGAAAGGTAAGACACAAAGGATGGCAGCCGCTATGTAGGGGGATGTAGGTCACAGAGAGGTCGAGCACCATGCCTGACCATGACACTGCTGGTATGATAGAAAGGTTGTCAGGACACACGGGACATGGCAGCTCGCTGTGTAGGGGCGTGTAGTCACAGAGGGGGTCACAGCCACCCATTGCTGACCCTGACCATGCTGGCTATGATAGAAAGGTGTCAGGACACACAGGACATGGCCAGCTCCCTGTGTATGGGGGCGGTTGTAGTCACAGAGGGGTCAGGAGCGCCATGCTGACCCTGACCATGCTGGCTAGATAGAAAGGTGTCGGACCACAGGACATGGCCAGCTCGCGGGTCAACTCTGGGGGGTGTAGTAACAGAGGGGTTCAGAGCGCCATGCGGACCCTGACCAGTGCGGCTATGATAGAAAGGTGTCTAGGACACACAGGGGACATGGCAGCTCGCCTGTGTTGAGGGTGTAGTTGTAGCAAAAGAGGGTCAGAGCGCCCATGCTGACCCCTGACCACTGGGCTAGCACAGAAGGGGTCAGGAAACCCACAGGACTGGCAGCTCTCTGTGTATGGGGGGTTTTGTAGTCAAAGAGGGGTCAGAGCACCCATTGCTGACCCATGACCACTCTGGCTATGATAGAGGTTTGTCAGGACACCACAGGGACATGCAGCCGTGTTATATGGGGGGGGGATGTAGTCACAGAGCGGTCAGAGGGCCATGCTGACCCCTCTGACCATGCTGGTTATGATAGAAAGGTGTCAGGACATGGCAGCCACGCTGTGTATGGGGGATGTAGTAGTCACGAGGGGTCAGAGCGACCATGCTGACCCATGACCAATGTGGCTATGATAGAAAGTGTTAGGACACAGGCATGGCAGCTCGCTGGGTATGGGGGGTGTAGGCAAAGAGGGTCAGAGCGCCCATGCTGACCCCTGACCACTGCTGGCTATGCATAGAAAGGTGTCAGGACACACAGGACATGGCAGAGGCTAGTATGTATGGGCGGTTGAGTAAGGAGAGTAGAGACATGCTGACCCCTGACATGCTGGCTATGATAGAAGGTGTCAGGACCACACAGGACATGCAGCTCACTGTTTATGGGGGGATGTAGTCACAGAGGGGTCAGAGAGATCCCATGCGGACCCCTGACCATGCTGGCTATGATAGACAGGTGTCAGGACACAAAGGACAGGGGCCGCTCGTTGGTATGGGGGGTGTAGTCACAGATTGGTCAGAGATCCATGAGTGACCCCTGACCACTGGCTGGCTATGATTAGAAAGGTGTCAGGACCACAGGGACATGAAGCTCGCTTGTGTAGGGACGTGCAGTCAAAGAGGGGTCAGAGCACCCATGCTGACTCCTGACCACTGCTGGCTATGATGAAAGGTGGTTCAGGACACACGGACATGGCAGCTGCTGTGTATGGGGGTGTAGTCACAGAGAGGTCAGAGCGCCCATGCTGACACCCTGACCATTGTGGCTATGATAGAAAGGTTGTAAGGACAAACAGGGACATGGCAGCTCGTGTTGTATGGGGGGGTGTAGTCACAGAGGGGGTCAGAGCGCCCATGCTGGACACCTGGACCACTGGCTGGCTAGGATAGATAGGTGTCAGGACCCACAGGGACATGGCGGGCTCGGTGTGTTATGGGGGGTGTGCACAGAGGGGTCAGAACCACCCATGCGACCCTGACCCCTACTGCTATGATAGAAAGGTTGTCAGGACACCACAGGATATGGCAGCTCGATTGTGGATGGGGGGGTAGTCACAGAGGGGTCAGAGAGCCCATGCTGACCCCTGACCACTGCTGGCTATGATAGAAAAGGTGTCAGGACACACAGGACATGGCAGCTCGCTGTGTTGGGGGGTGTAGTCACAGAGGGGTCAGAGCGCCCCTGCTGACCCTGACCACTCTGGCTAATGATAGATAGGTGTCCGGTACACACAGGACATGGCAGCTCGCCTGGTATGGGGGGTTGTAGTCACAGAGGGGTCAGAAACACCCATGCTGACCCCTGACCACTGCTTGCTATGATAGAATAGAAAGGTGTCGGACACCAGGATTATGGCCAGCGTGTGTATGGGGGGTGTAGTCACAGAGGGGTCAGAGCGCCCATGCTGACACCTGACCACTGCTGGCTATGATAGGAAGGTTGTCAGGACAACAGGACATGGAAGCTCGCTGGTATGCGGGGGGTGTAGTCACAGAGAGGTCGAGCGCCCATGCTAACCCATGAACCACTGCTGGCTATGATTAGAAAGGTGTCGGACACCAGGAGCATGGCAGCTCGCTGTGTATGGGGGATGTAGTCAAGAGGGGTCAGATTGCCCATGCTGATCCCTGACCACTGCTTTGATATGATAGAACGGGTCAGGACACACAGGACATGGCAGCTTGCGGTGTATGGGGGGGTGTAGTCACAGAGGGGTCAGAGCGCCCATGCTGACCCCTTGACCACTGATTTGCTATGATTAGAAATAGAGAAAGGTTCGGGAACACAGGACATGGAGCTCACTGTGTAGAGGGGTGTAGTCACAGAGGGGTCAGAGCGGCCCATGCTGACCCCTGACCACTGTGGACTTGATGAAAGGTGTCAGGCACACAGGCCATGGCAGCTCGCTGTGTATGGGGGGGTTGTAGTCACCAGGAGGGTCAGGATCGCCCATGCTGACCCTGACCACGCGGGCTATGATAGAAAGGCTGTCAGGACACACAGGGACAGCAGGCTCGTGTCACTGTGTATGGGGGGGGAGTCACAGAGGGGTCATGAAGCGCCAATGCTGAACCCCTGACCCACTGCTGGCTATGATAGAAAGGTGTCAGGGACACACAGGACAGGCAGCTCAGTTTATGGGGGGTTTGTAGTCACAGAAGGGTCAGAGCACCATGCTGATCCTGACACTGCTGGCTATGATAGAAAGGTGTCGGACACACAGGACATGGCGCTCGCTGGTAGGGGGTGTAGTCACAGAGGGGCAGCGCCCCATGCTGACCCGAACCAACTGCTGGCTATGTAGAAAGGTCAGGACACACAGGACATTGGAGCTCACTGTTTAGGGGGATGTAGTCCACAGAGGGGTCCAGAGCTCCCATGCTGACCCCTGACCATGCGGGTATGATAGAAAGGTGCAGGACAAACAGGACAGTGGCAGCTCACTGTTTATGGGGGAGGTAGTCACAGAGGGTCAGAGCGCCCATGTGACCCTGACCACTGCTGGCTATGATAGAAAGGTGTCAGACACAGGAAATGACAGCTCGCTGTGTAGGGGGGTGTAGGTCACAGAGGGGTCAGAGCGCCCATGCTGACCCTGACCACTGCTGGCATGATAGAAAGGTTTCAGGACCAGGAAAGGCAGGCTCGATGTGTATGGGGGGTGGGTGTAGTCACAGATTGGGTCAGAGCGCCATGCTGACCCTGCCACTGCTGGCTCTGATAGAAAAGGTGTCAGGACACACAGGACAGTGGCAGATAGCTGTGTATGGGGGGGGTTTGTAGTCCAGAGAGGTCAAGAGCGCCCATGCTGACCCTGACACTGCTGGCTATGAAGAAAGGTGTCAGGACACAACAGGACAGGCAGCTCGCTGTGTATGGGGGTGTAGTCACAGAGGGTCATTCCGAGCGGCCCATTGCGACCCCTGACCCTGCTGGCTTTGATAGAAAGGTGTCAAGGAAACAGGACATGGCAGTCCTGTGTATGGGGGGTTAGTCACAGAGATGTCAGAGCGCCCATGCTGACCCAGGACCACTGCGGGCTCTATGATAGAAAGGTGTCAGGACACACAGGACCATGGAGCTCGCTGGGTATGGCGGGAGTGTAGTCACAGAGGGGTCAGATCGCCAATGCTGACCCATGCCCACTGCTTGCATGATAGAAGGTATCAAGGACACAACGGGACATGGCAGGTGCTTGTGTATGGGGGCTTTGTATTGTAGTCACAGATGGGTCAGAGGAGCGCCCAGAGGACCCCTGACCACGCTCTTGATATGATAGAAAGGTGTCAGGGCCACACAGGAACATGGCAGCTCGATGTCTGTGTATGGGGGGTTTGTAGTCACAGAGAGTCAGAGACACCATGCTGACCCCTGACCACTGCTGGCTATGATAGAAAGGTGTCAGGACACACAGGACATGGAGGCTCACTGTGATATGGGGGGTGTAGTACAGAAGTTCGAGCGCCCATGGCTGAACCTGACCACTGTGGCTATGATAGAAAGGAGTCAGGACCACACAGGACATGGCAGCTTGCTGTTATGGGAGGGTGTGTAGTCCAGAGGGGTCAAGCGCCCATGCTGACCCCGCCACTGCTGGATACGATTTAGAAAGGTGTCAGGACACACAGGACATGGCAGCCACTGTGTATGGGGGGTGTTTGGTTTGTAGTCACAGAGAGGTCGAGCACCCATGTGACCCCTGACCACTGCTTGGGCTCTGATTAGAAAGGTGTCAGGACACACGGAAATGGCAGCTCCACTGTGTATGGGGGGTTGTAGTCCACAGAGAGGGGTCAGAGCGCCATGCGGAACCTGACCACTGGGCTTATGATGAGAAAGGAGGTCAGGACACAAGGGACATGGCAGCTGAGGGTAGGGGGGTTGTTTGAGTAACAGAGGGGTCAGAGCGCCCATGATGACCCCTGAACCATGATGGCTATGATAGAAAAGGTGTAGGACACACGGACATGGCAGCTCGCTTTGTTAGGGGGGTTTTTGTAGTCACAGAGAGGTCAGGAGCGCCATGGGACCCCTGGCCCACATGCTGGACTATGATAGAAAGGGTCAGGACCAGGACATGGCAGCTCGATTTGTGTATGGGGGGTGTGTCACAGAGGGTCAGTGCCCCCAATGCTTGACCCTGACCACTGCTGGCGATGATAGAAAGGTTGTAGGAACACCGGACATGGCAGCTCGCTGTGTATGGGGGGGTGTTGTTTTATTGTGTCACAGAGGGTCCAGCAAAAAAAGCACCAATGCGGACCCCTGACCACCGCTGGCGATGATAGGAAAGGGTCAGGAACAAAGGACATGGAGCTCATGGTATGGGGGGTAGTCACAGAGGGGTCAGAGCGCCCATGCTGACCCCTGCACCACTGTGGCTATGATAGATAAGGTGTCAGGACAACAGACATTGGGCCAGCTCGTGTGTATGGGGGTTGTATTCAAAGAGGGGTCAGAGCGCCCATGCTGCCCCTCGACCACTGCTGGGTATGATTAGAAAGGTTGTCAGGACACAGGGGACATGGCAGCTGCTTTTTGTGATGGGGGGTGTCGTCACCAGATTGTGGTCAGAGCTCCCATGCTGACCCCTCAACAATGGGATATGATTAGAAAGTGTCAGGACACAAAGGGAAATGCAGCTCGTGTGTATGGAGGTGCAGTCAAGAGGGTCAGAGACCATGCTGACTCCTGACCACTGCTGGCTATGAAGAAAGGTGTCAGGACACACATGACATGGGCAGCTCGGTGTATGGGGTGTGTAGTCACAGAAGGTCAGAGCGACCATGCTTGACCCCTGACCACCTGGCTATGAAGAAAGGTCAGGACCACAGGAAATGGACAGCTCGCTTGTGTATGGGGGGTGTAGTCACAGAGGGGTCCAGAGGCGCCCATGCTGCCCACGACCACTGCTTGGCTATGATAGAAAGGTGTCAGGACACCACAGGACATGGCAGGGGGCTCGCTGTGTATGGGAGGGTCGTTTTTGTAGTCCCAGAGAGGTCAGAGCGCCCATGCTGACCCCTGACCACTGCTGGCTTGATAGGCAAAGGTGTCAGGACACATCAGGGGACATGGCAGCGCGCTGTGTATGGGCGATTGTAGGTCACAGAGGGGCAGACGCCATGCTGACCCCGGATCACTGATTGCTATGATAGAAGGTATCAGGACACACAGGACAGGCAGGCTTGCGTGTATGGGGGGTTTAGTCACAGAGGGGTCCGAGCGCCCATGCTGACCCCTGACCACTGCTTGACTATGAGAGAAGGTTTTTGTCAGGGCAAAGGACAGGGCGCTTCGCTGTGTATGCGGGGGGTTTGTAGTACAGAGAGGTCAGAGCAACCAATTGCTGAACCCAGACCATGCTGGCTATGAAGTCAGAAAGGTGTCAGGGACACAGGAACATGGCAGCTCACTGTGTATGGGGGGTGTTAGTCACAGAGAGGTCAGAGCGCCATGTGACCCCTGACCACTGCTGGCTATGATAGAAAGGAGTCAGGACCACACAGGAACCATGGCAGCTTGTGTGTAGGGGGGTTAGTCACAAGATGGGGTCAGAGCGCCCATGTGACCCCTGACACTGCTGGCTATGATAGAAAAGTTGTCATGGACACACAGGACATGGCAGCTAAATGTGTGGGGGCGGTTGTAGTCACAGGAGACGGTCAAGAGCAACCCATGGACCCTGACCACTGCGGCTATGATAGAAAGGTGTCAGGACACACAGGACATGGCAGCTCACTGTGTATGGGGGGTCTGTAGTCCCAGAGAGGTCAGAGCGCCCATTGCTGACCCCAGACCACTGCTGCTAGGATTAGAAAGGATGTCAGGACACACAGGGAATGGCCAGCTTGCTGTGGATGGGGGGTGTAGTTTCACAGAGGGGTCAGGCGCGCCCATGCTGACCCTGACCAATGCTGGCTCTGATAGAAAGGTGTCAGGACACCACAGGACATGGCAGCCGCTTTGTTAGGGGGGTGTTGTAGTCTACAGAGCCGGTCAGAGCAGCCATGCTGACCCATGGCCATGATGGCCTATGATAGAAAGGTGTCAGGACACAGGACATGGCAGTCGCTGTGTATGGGGGGGTGTAGTCACAGAGGGGTCAGTGCCCCCATGGCTGACCCCTGACACTGCTGGCTATGATTGAGAAAGGTTAGTAAGGCAACCGGACATGGCAGTCGCGGTGTATGGTGGGGTGTTTGGGTCTAGTCACAAGAGGGGTCAGAAGCACCCATGCTGACCCCTGACCACCGCTGGCTATGATAGAAAGGTTTGTCAGGCACACACAGCGACTGGAGCTCACTGTGTATGGGGGGGTGTAGTCACAGAGGGTCAGAGCGACATGTGACCCCGCCACATGCTGCTATGATAGAAAGGATGTCAGGACAACAGGACATGGCAGATACCTCGGGTGTTATGGGGGGGTAGTACAGAGGGTCAGAGCGCCATGCTGACCCTGACCACTGCTGCTATGATAGAAAGGTGTCAGGAAACACAGGACATGGGAAGCTCGCTGTGTATGGGGGGGTGTCACAGAGGGGTCAGAGGCCCTCTGAACCCTGACCACTGCTGGCTAGATAGAAAAGGGGTCAGGACACACGGACCATGGAGCTCGATGGTAGGGAGGTGTCACAGAGAGTGTCAGGCGAACATGCTGACCTAAGACCACTGCTGGCTATTATGATAGGATAGGCTCAGGACACACAGGACATGCAGTCACTGTGATGGGGGGTGGTTGTCGTCACGAGAGGGAGAGGTCAGAGCGGCCATGTGACCCCTGACCTTCTCAATGACCTGAAGCAGAGGGCCTACATGTCCTGGCCATTAGGCATCGGCTCTGGGCCTTCTGTAGGTCAGAATGGTACATCTATAACATCTAGAGATTTGTGTTTTTGTTCGGACGATGAGGAGACGGATGAAGACGAACCGTTTAGGCACAATCCTCTTCTTAAAGTTCCATTTCCTGACACTTTCCTTGAAGCCTCTCGAATGAATATGGCCGTTGTCTGATGGGTTCGGGCCTTACACGTGGGGAGCGATGGGCCGGCGATGGGGGCCCACGGGGGTCAGCCATTTTATTTGATCATGTCGGAGGTTTTCTAGTATATATCTTATAATCTGAGGGCTGCGCTGAGCGGACGGGCAGAAGAGTGCGCTCTATATTCTCACTGACACCGAGACGCTGAGGAAAGATGTTTATTGGCGATGTTACAAGTATCAGGGGAAGAAGAGGGAGAAAGACGCGACAAAGAAGAGGACAGACAATAATAATCAGGGAAAGCCGCCGGAGCGGGGGAGGCCGGGATGTGACTGAGCTCTAGAGATGAGCGACGCCAACGCTTGGGTTTGCTTTCTGACCGCGACATGTGACAAATACGGTAAATTGACACAGCAATCAGTCAGTCTGGTTCGGATCAGGCGGAGGGGATAGGAACCAACTATGGGGTCCGATCCATCTTATATGAGACGGGGAAGGGTGGCATCCCAAATATCACCTTCCCCCTTAGTTATCCATTGGATGGTCCTTGTAACACCTAGTTACCCCCCCGGAATACTCGAAATGCTATAAAGATATCAGTGGGGATAAGTGCCCAGACATATCATCTGTGACATACTGTGTAAACACCAGGAGCACTATGCTGGTGAGATCGTCATCGGTGGTCACCATGACCAATACTTTTAACCAAAATAGGAGGAGGAAATATGGAATCAGGGGGCCACTCTCAGATCTTGTCGACTCCTCTGGTATTTGTTGTATACCAAATATAAAGACACGAGAGAACAGACTACATAACGGGACGGCGCCTTCAGACGACTTTGTAGGGATCGGTATTCCATGCGCTCGGACACCGTTACTGGTCGTTATGTGACATGGGGAGGAGACTGAGAGGCTGGGGACTCACAGCTCCCCCATCCCCATAGAATGTATGTATTGTGACGTCTCACTGAGCCTCTGTCAATGTAATAGCAGCGGGAATTAGTAGATTAGTAGAGACCTTGGTCGTGCGCAGATTCCTTAGCTATCACCTCACGTTGTGCTACGGACAGTCTCCCTCCCCTACCAATGTATCAAGCAGGCTGTGACCTCTGAGAAGGAGCGGTGGGGAGGGAGCAGTACAGGAGCACAAAGGACTTGCTG
The DNA here is from genome assembly GCA_019512145.1 of Engystomops pustulosus. Classification (NCBI taxonomy): domain Eukaryota; kingdom Metazoa; phylum Chordata; class Amphibia; order Anura; family Leptodactylidae; genus Engystomops; species Engystomops pustulosus. The sequence continues at coordinate 72,176 of WNYA01001150.1, forward strand.
AGAGCAGAGGAGTCTGAACACACAAGGCAAATATGTTTTTGAAATGAATCTGAAACAAAGACCCCAACCCCTGGACTACCCCAGGAATTGTATATTGTAATAAAATGCCTTTATAAGGCAACAGGCAGATTTGCACGGATGGTGTGAAGGGGCTTCTGCAACTGTCTTAGTGAAAATGAGGTCCTGGTGAAAGTTCCCTGCTTTAAGTGGAAAGGCGATATGATGAATAAGTTATGGAATAACACGTAAATAATCAGTGTCTTGTCTCATTTCTTCAATTGATTTATGAAAACAAATGTAAAAAGTTTAATTGGGAGAACTGATGATCCGATCCGGATACTTTTGCCCACATTCCATAGCCAGGAAGATGCGGTATCGGATTTAATACAGGGGGCGGATCTGGTCGGAATCTTACAATGTAACAACTTTCTCTTATAGGGAATGTTTTGTGTGTTGTTTTTCTCTTTCCAGCAACACGAGAAGGAAAAGGGAAGGGGCAGGACTGTGGTCTATCAGGTGGACATCCAATATTTCCCAATTCTTGTATCGTTGCTGTTCGAACAGCGACCAATTTCTTTCCTTTGAATATTTTTTTTTTTTTTTGAAAAAAAAAAACATCTAAAATCTTTTTCTAGGTTAAAAAAATTATATTTAATTTTTTTAATACTTGTACCTTCAGGGATTAAGCGGAGCCCAGGGGAACTTACGACGCTATGCAGATGCAAGCCGCTGCGCTAACGCTGAGGGCGGAGATTTTCAAGAAAAAAAAAACTTTTTTTTTTTTTTGTGTACATATTAAATAAAGTTGTTAAATTAATTTGACAACAAAAAAAAAGTCAATACATCCCAGGTTATAGAAGGGATCCGTATACGGTCCACATGACATAGTGGAAAAAACCCATTCATGAAAAACTTTTGTCTTAAAATTATGAAAATTTTTGCAAAAAAAAAAAAACTATATGATTCTAAGTTATAAAAGTTCTATCTGGTCACCTTTTCCTCCCAGAAGAAAATAGAGATTCTGCAAATTTCTAAAGGTTATGTATTGGGGAGGGACACAGCGGGAATAAATTCAGATTAAGGCCAAAGTTTTAAAGCAAAATCAGAATCCATCCTGATCAACCAGGGGACATTACTCATAAGAAAGTAACAGTCATGGTGTGATCTATATTTTGTCATCCGTTGGCTGACTTTCTGCTAAAATCAACTTTGTAAAATTGTGTTAATGAGGCCTAATTGGCTATGGTCGGCGTTACCAGAGCCCCTCCGTTGCCTCAGCTTCACAGCTGTTACACTGTCTCCACTCACTCTGGTTATCAACCGTCACCCTCCATCTGCCTGATAAATCTTCAACACCTGTAAGTATAAGGGAAGTGCTACTTTACAATTAACAGCCTTTGTGAAGTACAGAGCACGGAGAGGTCTGTAGCACCCTCCTAGAGCCCAGGTGGCTTGGAGGGTAATGATTAAAGGGTAGAGACCATAATAACAGATATAAGGAGATCACCACAGTCCCGGTGCCCTGGATCTCGAGTAATGTCCTCTGGGTATCAGGATGGATTGTGATGCAGCTTTGGATGTGACGGGAGTACAAATAAACACAGAAACAAATAAAACAAATGCAAGTAGTGTAGTTAGGGAGTCACGTTAGGATATAAAGCCATAGAAGCGAGGGGAGGGGGTAAGTGTGAGGACAACCTCCCTCATCCCGTCTATTAACTGTAAATTAATTTCTTGCTGTAAATTACTTTCCGGAATTTTCCTTTACAATTTAGTGTTTAAAGCAAAATCTGCAGATAGCAGTGCATAAGAGAGGTTTCGTCTGGTATTATAAAACATAAAAGAAAGAAATAAAAATGAATAAAATGACCGAATTCAGAGTATAAATAGGGGGCTCCCAATCGAGGTGCTACAATGTATAATAGTGTGGGGGTCGCAGGCGGGTCGGCCAGCCTTAACCTAACGCACGGCACATTTGGACGCTTAGGCATGTACAGGCAAGATGGACCTGCACCAAGGGGTGTACAGAACATGACGTCCCTGGAGATGGACGCTACACAGTGTTTTCGTGTTGTTTTATGTAACCATCTTCTTCCTTTTTATAGAATGAAGCGCCGATCCCTCCCCCAAAAAATAAACATAAAAGTATAAGAGTGTAGTTTACATTTTAGATCTTTAAGGGAAACTACTGTAAAATCCATCCTGAGAAAGCAGGACAGCTACACAGTAATCTTCTATTTGTTTCTAAAATCAACTGTAAAATGATGCTACTGAGCATTTGGAGGTGTTACCCGGGCCCCTCAGTGCTGTAGGAATCACAAGATGCTGTGTACACTGTTAGGAGCACTTCCTCTACATCAGCACAGGGAGGGGGAAGTGCTGAGGACCAGTGCAGGACGGGGAAGACAGTTGTTGTACCAGCCGTGAAGTACGCACAGAGGGGTCTGGTAATTATAAAAGGTTTGTTAGAAGAAGGAGGCCATGGATGACAATATAAGCAGATCCACGTTCCCGGTTGCCTGGATCTATGCGTCAAGTAATTGTCCAGTTGTTATCAGATCAGGACGGATTCTGTATTGAGATTTCCTGTAAGCGGTCAATCGCCTGAGTATATTTTGCTTTTAACTAAAGATTTTACATTTTAGGCCGTATTTATTTGATTTCTTTTACAAAAAAAATTTCTATAAATCCAAAAAACTTGAAAATTTTTTTTTTTCTCTTAAGAAAAAAAAACTTAAGGAGAGGTCACAAGGTTGTTTTTTTTTGAAGGTTCTAACAGAGAAATGAATTCCAATTCAATGTTTTTTATGGGTTTAAAAATTTCCCTTATACCGTAAATGTTCTATTTAGTTTAGAATAACTCGTTGATAATCCAAGTTTCACCAGATTTTAGAAATTTTACTTGTACTTTAGGGTTTACATTTTTAGTAAGCTTTTTTTTTTTTTAATATATTTTATGGTATTAACGTTCTGAGATACTTTGTAACTGGGAGAGGACGGGAGGGCCTGGGATGGATTACAGTTGTGAGCCAACATGACATCACAAAAAAATTAACATAAAGGGGCAGAGCTTTATGACACAACTTTTGCTTTAGAGTGCGCGCTGTATTAATGAGGCGACTTGCATGAACATACCGTAGGCGCCGTTATTTTGCCGGTCTGGATCTTCTTCCTGTCTCGTATATAGTTTCTTCTTTTGCTGTATTAATCTTATGGTATCTCTGTGTTTTAATGCATTTACACGCTGCATAAAAGCTGAATTGCGACTATATCATAGGAAGGAAGGGTTCTAAATGCCGAAAATATGTTCAGTGATTGAACACGACTACGACTACGATCAACTGATCAATCCCAGCAGTGGCCACGTACAGGGAGAGAAAACTGAGAATGCAATGCGACCATTCAAAATCAATGCTACTCCTCTCTAAACGGAAGTTATTTAACCATTTTTCAAGACCAACCAGTTTTTTTTTTGTTTGGGGGGGGGGGGGGGAGTGCATTTCATTTTTAACTCCGACTTTCCACAAATTTGTATCTTTTTGGTTTTCCATTGTAAAAAGCGACTGGGGGTTTTGGTATCTTGGGGGACTAATGCGACTTTCTTTTGCACCCTTTAATAAGTTGCCATGTCCTGGGAAAGTGGAAGAAAATTTCAAATAGGGTGGAATTGCCCCCCCCCCCCCCAAAAAAAAAAAAATTAAATAAACCCAGGTGCCAAAAAATATAAATTGGTGTGTCATGACAACGTTAATGCCGTACCTATATTATTTTGCATACATTAGGTTTTTTTTTTTTCGGGTTTTTGGGTCGTGGGGAACCTAACATGAGATTTCTGTTATTTACCTGGTTCTAGTAGAATGGAATGAAGTGAATTTTTTTTTTTCAGATTTAATCAACGTTTTTTTTTTTTCAAGCTCCCTATGGTATTTGAACCAAAAGGGGTTGATCCTTAGAGTCGGTGATGACGTACAGTATATATATAATACAGATTAAGTTTCTATATGGATGAGCCCGGTGATACGCACATGCCTTGACGATTTATTTTTAATCCCATTTTTTTAAATTTAACATTTACTTTAACCCCATTATACCAAAGAATTTTCCATCTCAATTTTTCACCTCCAAACATAGAAATCCATAACTTTTTTTTTTTTTTTTTAATTTCACTATGTAACAGATGGGATGGGGGCTTGTTTTCTGGGGTAAGGTTGTATTTTCTATGCCAGTATTTAATATTCCACAGTTACTGGGAGGTGGACAAAAATTTCCAAATGTATTGAAATAATTGAGGGGGGGGAAAAAAAATGGGGAAAAAAAAAAAAGCATTGTCATTTCTTGTGGGCTCTCAACCTATTGTTCTTTGGGTTGGTACATCCAAATTTCAGTTTAAAGTTTTAAAGATTTTTTTTAAAAAAATTCTTTGTTGCGCCATATTCTGATGCTCTCAAACGTTTCAATGCGTAATTTTTTTGCCGGCATGAGCCAACGTAATCAGGACGCACTTACAAATCGGCCGGGAAACTGAGACCTCCAGGCTGCCATGGGAATGATCGTCCTTTCTGATCGACGACCACAGGGAGCGACGGTTCCAGGCAAAAAGCCCCCCCCCACGTGCCTGGTCAACCCTCATACACCATTAATGGCACAATGACATAACTTTGCTCGTTAATAAGGATGTTAATTGGCAGCGGGTCATATTTTGACACTAGTGGCCAGAGGTAAAATAGTAGGAGATTGTATTTGTAAAATATAAAAAAATGGAAAAGCAAAAAAAAAATCTAAAAATATGTAAAACAATGTTTGGAACATTACCTTTCGTATTCTCGGGGAACAAAACCAAAAGGTTTATGCTATTGCAGCCGTTCTATCGCCAGGTGAGACAAATTTGATGGCGAGATTGGCCAATCAAGGACATTAGAGACTTATGGATCAGGGTGCAGCCCAAAACGTCCATCTGGTTTTATCTCGCCTCCTCGTTTATGAGCTATAGAGGATGGTCTCGCCCTCTCTGTTTATGAGCTCTGAGGCTGTTCTCCTCTCCTCCTGTTTAGAGCCTCTAGAGGCAGTCTCTCCTCCTCTTGCATATTAGCGAGCTAGAGGATGTTCTCGCCTCCTCTTGCCTTGAGCTCAGAGGCAGTTGCTCTCCTCTAGGATGAGGAGCTCGAGAGGCTGTTCTTTCCTACTCTTGCTTATGAGCTTTTTCTAGGGCTGTTCTCTCCTCCCGTGCCTTATAGCTCTAGAGGTGTTTTCTCCTCCCTTGTTTATGAGCTTGGAGAGCTTGTTCTCTCCTCTCTTGCTTATGAGCTCTAGAGGCTGTTCTCTCATCCTCTTGCTTATGAGCACTAGAGGCAGTCTCTCCTCTTCTTGCTATGAGCTTTGCGGCTGTCTCTCTCTCTTGCTTATGAGCTCTTCTGAGGCAGTTCTCGCCTCATGACTATGAACTTAAAGGCAGTCTCTTCCTAATTTTTCGAGTTCGACTGGCAAGTTTCTTTTCACTCCTCTTGAAAAGTCTCTGAGATCGCAGGAAGTTCTTTGCTCCTGATGTTTTCTGACATCTAAAGGCAGTTCTCTCCTCCCACATTAAGCCGGGAATGCCAGCGTTTATCTAAAAAATATTCAAAGGATCAATTCTTCATGACAGTTAATAACCACTAACAGTACATCTTCGTGCATAAATTAACCATAAAATCTTGTTATTTTATTAAAAGGAATAGTTTAAGGTTTATTTGAAAGCTTTGTTTACTACTGTTAATGAAGAAAATTGGATCCTTTTTGGGGTAGAAGTTTTGGCAATGTGGACTACCCTCAAGTCCCGGATCACCTGTTAGGTCGCTTTGAGTGGTAGGTCCCTTTAAATAGGTTTGACTAGACGGCTGAGCCGCTCGCCCTTGTTTCCACACCAGAAAATATATACATTATTTTACTATTATGGTCTTGCATCTTTGCTTATGAAAGAACTTCTACAGGCAGTCTCTCACCTTCCAGCTTATGAAAACTTACAGGCAGTTCTCACTTCATCATTATCTCTGGCGATTACGGCCTCTTCTCTCCTCGGTCAAGATTAGCTGTTAATGGGGGCGGGACCATAGAGAATTAAATTGTTTCCTTCAATTAGCAAAATGTATTAGTCTCCTCATGGATGTTATGAAAGTAAACCCTGAAGAGGACCTGTCACAGATGTTGCCCCCCACCCCAACAATGCTGGCGGATTAAAGGGTTACAAGTCTCCCATAAGAAATTTTAAATTAGCTAGCTAAGTGAAACTCAGGTACCTAATCTAGAATGTTTGTCTAAGGCAAATTCGCTTTTGGGACTCATTCTGGGTAGTGACTCTTCTCTCTCTCTAAGGTAGACAAGTGATGACTACGCCCCATTATTATGCAACGACCGCTATGGTCTCTTCCATCCCTGCTCGCCTTCTTTTTCTAGGTGACCTTCTGCTTAATGGTCAATACAGATAATAAAGCTAATGTACAGATGGGGAAATATTGTGTCCAATTCTTTACACGGGCTGTTACATTTTGACGACTATGTGACCAGTGACCTCAAGCAGGTATTATAGCACTAAAAATTATAGACAACTGTGCCCATGTATGTGATTACATGAAACTACAGACAGCATCATGTACGATGGAGGGAGTTTAGAAGAGGTGCTGTGACATTCAGTGGTCAGATACCTCTATGGGGACAGTTTGCTTTGTTAAGGAGGTAAAGGGACCTGAGATGTCACTTGGTCACAGACATGAACGGGGACAGTAAGAGGCGGCACGGGTGGCTGATTGGTTCGCACTTCTGCCGCAGTGCTGGGGTCCTTGAGTTCAAAATCCCACCCAGGTTAACATTCTGCAAAGAGGTTTGTTGTCTCTCCAGTGTTGCGTGGGTTCCTCTTGGTCCTCCGGTTTCCTCCACCACACTCCAAAATACTGATAGAGTTGATAGATTGACCTGGGGACAGGGGACCAATTTGGCAGTTTTTGCCAGCGACTGCGTAATCTGTTACACGCTATATAAAGAATTATAGTATAAGGGATGGGAGTATTAGATGGGAGGGGCCAGATCAGCAGCGACGCCCCAATAATGCCAGGTAACATAAGATAAAAAGGTGATTTGTGGTGTATGTAAGCTAAATAAATTTTAGCTAAAATTAAGGGTCAGTCAGTTCTTAGGCTCTATAGGAAACTGTCACAGGGGTGTTATATGACAATATGCTGACAGGTTCCTTTAAGGAAAAGGCAGGTTCTTATTTTAGCACAAAAACGTGAAATGTCTAAAGCTTACGGAATTTCAGTGTTTCCAGAAAGCGAGATAAGATTTTATGTTATTGTCCCATTCCAGTTTTAAATCTCGGTTTTACATTTCAGAAATTTTTTTTTCTCTAATGATTTTAAATTGATTATTAAATAAACAAAAAAAAACTGAATAAAGAGGGACTACCCGATATATTCTTGTACTTCCTGACACCCAAATATAATTCTTGTACTCCTGCACCATTCTGCCATTGTATTTTGGTACATAATAAAGGACAGTGAGATGGATCGGACAATCACCAGTGTGAATGGAGATAAACATCTACGACATGGCTTCTCTTTGTGCAACTTTTTTGGAGATTATGAAAACATTTGGGAAGAAAACCAAAACCAAAAAAATTAAAAATGATCACACACACAAAGTTTTAAAACACTTAAAAAATGGTTTAATGATGTGTACAACAGAAATGAACTGTACAGTTACAGTAGTAAGTTTAATATACTAAAAAAATTACAGCAGACAAAGCAGGTCACACAAAAAAAAAAAAAAAAAAAATCTACCTTTATCCGATTCATGTAGTCTACATGATCGTCAAGGATCCAGCTGTTTCAGGAGCGAAAGTTTATTTTCAAAATTTCAAAAACGTTTTTTTTATTTTTTTTTTTTTTTGAAGAGACAGTTGCACAGAATCTCATATGCGAAAAAAAAAAAAAAAAATCTATAAAGAATTCACAATTTGGTCAGTTTAGCTAGTACATGGTGAACGGTTTAGTGTCGGACCAGACGATTCCTAAGTTAGTATCGAGCGAGATATCTACTGACCAACAAGATTTGTATAAAAAATAAAAAATGTTAGCGTAAAAAAAAAAAAAAAAAAAACACGGGAAAGAGGCTATAAATAAACCATGAGCAAAAGGTGTATGCTGCACACCACATCGAAACCAAAGACGGTACAAAGAAGAAACTCTTAAAAACACAAAAAAAAAAAAAACAAACATTGGGAAACGGTCTCTTTAAAAAAAAAAAAAATTAAAAAATTTCAATGTTATCTTGAAAATGGATATTTTTTTTTAATCAGTGTAAAGCGGACCAGAGGCAGGTACATCGATGACGTTCTTCTCTTAATGAATAATTATGTACAGTTGGAACTTCCGTCGTTTATTTATTTTTTTTAATTTTTTTTTTTTTTTAACTTTAATATGAACATCTAGGCAGTGAAAACTGTTATGTTATACATACACAGACACACCAAAAACATACAAAAATACTATTATCTCAAACTACTAAGAGTAAGACGGTCAGTTAATCTCATGCTATGACTTCTTAAGAGCATTACACTGAAACAAACGAGAAATTCAACATAAACTCTTGAATTTTTTTTTTTAAGTTTTTTTTTCTTTTTTTGAGTTTTTCTTTTAAATCCCAGAATATATCCAAAATATACATCTAAGCTTGGAAGTTGAGGTTAGACTAATGCAAGTGCTGGGTCATAGAACTTTATCACAAGTCTAAGGTTCTGCGGGGAAGAAAATTATCTTTGGTATCTGCATCAGGCTAATATTATTATTATTTTATTACTTAAAACATTTGGATTTTTTTTTCGCTTTGGGATAGAGCTTGTATGACCCACGACCAAAACACCCCATGATCAACTGAGAATAAAAACATCCATGTAAAAAGTCCTTCATTTGAGCAACCCCAACCCCCCCCCCTTCGGAAAAAAAAAAAAGTCCCCCCCCCCCAGTTTGTCTTTTAAAAAAAATCACAGGATTACCTAGCCTAGCACACCAAAAAAAAATGATCGAGAAATACAATGCATAGTTGCACGTGGTGCGAGAAGAAGAAAGCAAAGCGAAATGAGGGCAAAGCTTTGCGATCGAGAGGTGGGATCCGATTTCAAAAAATTTATAGTAGTCGTAGAATAAATTGTGGACGAGAAAAGCCAAAAGGAGAAGAAATAAATTTAAAAAAAAACAAGTGCACCATCACGTGTAGAAGTATCACCCGGCCCATGAGGGTCAAACCCAACGGGTGGAGACGTCCTTGTTATATGCATGCTGCTTTTTGGGATTCAAGACGCTCCAGCCCTGGAAGGGGAACAAACCCACCTCAGAGCAGCCAATAAACGTACCGGCTTTATCTGCAGGTCACGGGGTCTCTTCAGGAAGCAAAGCACCAGGAGATCTACCAGGGGGTCGTACCAATGGCCAATACCTAGAAGTTATGGCGACCAAGTTTCCTAATGCTCTGTCTCCCAAGTCGAAGATTTAGGTCTTCAAAAGTACCCCCTCCACGGGGGAACCGAGATTGTTGCATTTTCCAACAGTTTTTTTTTTGGTTTTTGTGTTTGGTTGAGTTCATAAATCATAGAGAAATCTTTGGTTTGGGTGGAAAAAAAAAAAAAAAATTTGAAAAACAGTTAGCAAAACGAGACAAAGAAACCGACCCGCCCCCCCCTCTCTGGACGTTTAAAGCGCAGCACAGTGACGCTGGCAAGAAGAAAGCAGAGGGATCGGGAATTGCTACATTCTCGTGACTCCTTACCACAGATGTTGAGACGAGAGATGTCCACAAACCCCGGGGAAAAGCTTGCATTGCATTTTATTTTCGTTCACTGTAAATTTTTTTTGGTTAAAGCTTGAGAAAAGAAATAAACCAGTTGAGTAAGAACGAAGAGGACGATGGTTTTCGTCAAGTTCTATGAAATGTAACAAAGTGGACCATGACACGCTCGTGTTTACAAAAATTTGAGAGTATTACCCTTTGTAGGAGAAAAAAAGGCAAATGAACTCCGCCGCCATATTGTACACATAAAGATAGAAAAACCACTACTCCCAAATGTCCTAGTATCGGACCTCCCGGTTACAATGCCGGGTCAAACGTTGCTACACGTTGACAACTTCTAGACAAAAAGTCAACGCAAACCCCTCGGTCAGGAAAGTTCTAAAATGGGTATACAACAGCCCTGTACCAATAATGTAGAGCGCCCCCCACACCCTTCAGTGGACTCAACTGAAAGAGAGGGAAAGGAAAAAAAAATGTTTTTTTGTAAATTAACTAAATTTTGGTCAACTATGAACAATAATATAATATTTATTTACATAAAAGGAGGGGAAAAAATCTATAATAATACAGTAGATAAAAACAAAATGTTTTTTAAAAAAAAAATTATGTAAATGTTGGACGTGCCACGTAATTTTTTTTTCCTTTCCATCTTCTATCACATTTTTTTGACCTCTATGTTTCCGCTATGCTTGGTGTAGAGAATATAAATCATAATCGAGCTCTTCGTTTAAGCAAAACATGAATTATACACTGCAGCAGTTTGCAAAGCAAACATGTTAATAAAGCTTTTACGTGAAGATAATAAAAAAAAAAAAAATTCAAAAAAGACAATATAAAAAAAAATTCCTTCCTAAATCAGTAGTCTCTGTTTTTTTTTTTAATGGTATTTTCTGGTTTATTATATTGCCACCAAGACTCCAGTACTGGAAAAGACACCCCCAACCCAACCACTCTCTCCTCTTTTTTTGGGACTATACTTTAATAAATACTTGACTTTAAAAAAAAAAAAAAAAAAAATGTAAAAAAAAGCCGGAGGGTTTACAAAAAAAGTCTCGGAAAATCTCGTATATTCTATAGCTTGGTTGTCAGAGCCCTACAATTTATAATTTGGTCTTAAGCGATTTTTTTTTTTTTTACACATACCAAGAGACACCCACAATATTGAAAAGAACAAAAATAAAAAAAATATTAAATTGTTAGAGTAAAACCAAAAAAAATAAAAAAAAAAATTGGACATGACACCACACAGGATTAAATCTTTGGAATTGCAGTTCTGAAGGAATATTGAAGGTTTGGAAACGACACGATTAGGATATAAAGATTGGAAACATCTTGCAGTATTTTCAGTGTATTGAGGCAAACGCGGTCCGAAAACCCGATGACCGACCTCTGATGCCGGTTTGTACCCACTGAGGAGTGGTCATCTTATTTTTGGTAATAGATAAGCCCCCTAATGTCTTCTGAAGGCACCGCCTCTCCTGGCCGAGGGACGTTAAATAGACGCGAGTTCGGGAGAGACGCGTCCTTCCGCACCTCCCAGAATCTACGTTACACACTTACGATACGAACACAATATAAAACTCCAGCCCCCGAGAAGGACATCCAGCCCCGAGAAGGACTCCAGCCCCGAGAGGACTCCACGGATCTCACAGTCTTTGGTATCTTGGCCACAAAAAACGGTCAGGTTGCTATGAGGCGAACCGGTCACTTCCCTTAACTTTTTGAATTTTTCTTTGTTTGGTAAAGATAGGCTTAGTAGCTTGCACTACTATACAAAAGGAGGTCTAGTATTCGCTAACCCTAAATACGCATCGAAAACATCGGCAAAGGCGATACCAGGTTGGGCGGAGCGCTACAATGCACAAATAAAAAACAAACAAAAAAAAAAATCAAGGAACTTTTTCGTTTTTTTTTTGTCTCCAGTTCAACAATAAGATGCATCACTTAATTTTCCAATATGTTTGAAAAGTATAAAAAAAAACAACAAACAAAAAAACAAAACTCTTCCGAAAACCCTAACATAAAGCCAATAGGGAAGTGGTGAGTAGGAGGATGGGATGGGTAGGTGCTTAACCCCTTCTTATGACCACCACCAGATGCAGCCCTATCATAATGAAGCTCTCGGCCTGAATCCGACCAAGTTTGGCAAACTTACCCTTTTGTACTATATCCTTCTACGTCCCATTTCCGGTTCCCTTAACCCAACACCAAACGACTTGATACAGAAAAAAATAAGACAACTATGCAGTAATTTAGAAGCAAAGTTCTCGATGAGAATACATTATTATTGTGATTTTTAGTTATTCCCCCCCCCCCCAGAATTTATGACCCGTCTTTGTCAAAGTCGAGAGGGTTGAGTATTTTTCTTTTGTCTAGGAGGCAGAGACTCGTCTGGACAATGAAGGAGCTGCCAATGAGACATAAAGAGGACGAGTGTCGGGAGAATAACTTAAAAATGCGATGGATTCAGAGAAGGTTTGTTTCGAAAATGGAAGGGAAAGGAATGTAGTCCCACATGCACAACGTTACATTTTGAAAACTTTTTGGATTGACCTCTGGCTACAGGTGGACTTTCTGTTTAAGCCCATAGAAGGGACACCTTGACCGTTGTGGTGGATGCCTAGTGCATAAGGCTTTGTCAAAAGCCTTTAAAGACGAGAATGCATTTAAGTCATCGAGTTGAAGCTTCTTCGGTTTTTTGATGGCCCCAAGTGTTGGAAAATAGGAATCTACATACGGTTCCCTTCCATCCAAGTATGTCTAATCTGTACTCAGTAGTAAGTAGTGTAACACACTAGAAAACGGAGAACTCACATGGGGCATCATTATCCTTGTATAAACGTCAATGGGGAGAGGAGTATGGTGGAGATGGACATGGGACAAAATAGGTCTACCATGGGAAGTCCGTGGTCTGTACCACAATTACATGAGTATTTTACTATACTCACCTCATTTGAGAGTACATTGATCATCTACAATAAAAGTCAGGGTATATCTACAAGACCTACCAGCTGTCCCAACTACACCACTATTACTATACATCATCCTTGGTGGAAAGCCAGTACTCCTTGCAAAAAAGGTTAGAAGAACCAGAACCACACTCGAGTGCCAATATCCAACCACAGTGAGCCTCATGGACCATTACAGGATCTAACGATCATGAACATCTCAAGCCAGCTACAATACTATTCTATAGTGGCAGTCTAGGTGAAGAACATGGCCATTGGGAGAGCATTATTTTTGGAGAACATCCCCACCACTGGGTTCTTTAAACCTAGTGGACTGGATACAGACATACAGCTCCTAATCAAGAAAGGATTAAGGGGGAATGCTCCAAAACCCAATCACACATATCCTACTATAAGGGGTTGTAGATGAGACCATGGCGGTCCCTGAACTGAGCTTCCGAAGGCTCAAAAGTATTGCAAATTTTACACAAGACCACTCGGTTTCCACGCCTGCAACAAAGTTCACGAGACTCCAAATTTGGAATACAAGACTAAGGGGTAGCCCTGTTTGGAGGACCATGGCGGTACCTCGACAGTAACATTTGGTTGAAAAGGGCTTAGAGGCAGCTCGAGGCTATATTAAGCATAGACAATGTATAGGAACAAGACGACACTTAATCAGGAAAATTCATTCGACAACTATTCGCCAAATCTACGAATGCAAAGTTGATGTTACCAGTGGGGATTACGAGAATGTTATGGAAGAGGAAGGGAGGAACAGAGGTGCTCAAAACAGGACTCAAAAATTCTAGTTTACACATGATCGAAATCACCCCATAAAATTAGAGGTTTGCCTCGAACACAAAAAAAAAAAAAAAAATACAAAACGCCAGCAACATTTATATATAAAATTAAACCCCCCACGTGAAAAAAAAACAAACAAAACGAAAATGAAATGTCAGTAGCATGCTATCTCTGTCACTGCACTGCGTCTGAACTGCACTTAACGCAAAACTAGTCCATAGTACAGCAGCTTGCTAGAAATTGATTTGGTTCAAGCTTTCGATAACCGTCTCGCTGCGGGAAGAACCAGCGACGGGCGCGCGCGCACACAGTGTACAGAAGGCGGCGGCGTGCCGGGCTTTTCTGCGCATGGAAGGGTTAAGTATATTTTAACAACGTAAAAAAAAAAAAAAAAAAACATTACACACACACACATACAAATACGTGCCACAAGGGTGTGGGTGACACGGGTAGTAGATGCTCGCAGTTCACTAGTATATCGAAGTTAGAGACGGAAAATTGCTATAGGAATACAGGCAAAAACAAGAAGATCGAGTCGAGAAAAAAAGTCTTTGCCCGTTTAAGATCTTCCCCCCCCCACCACGAAGTCGAGGGGGGGGGGGGGGGATGCTCTACACAGGAGAGCTGGACACCGTTAGGATAGCGGGCACAAGGCAGACCCCATGCAAAAGCCTGTAGTGTGAACTGCAGGGACAGCGATCCAGTCTGCATCACTGTCATTCACTCAAAAATTTTTGGTTTCTAGAGCGTAAAATGAATGAAAAGGGAAATACGAAACCTACGGATAAGTGAAACTACTTCCAGGCGCGCAGATAGAGAGGCAGATCCCGCACACGCTGCAAGCACACATGGTCCTAACATCATAACTTATTGACGTGCACTGAGCGCGCTCAATCACCGGGACACCGGGCCCTTATGATGTGTGCAAAGAGGCTCAAACCCCCCTGCACCCCCGACCCGAAACAAACAAAGCCTAACACAATAAGCCAAGCACCTTTGTCACTCCAGTGCTGCTCCAGTCATTCCCAGCAACAAAAAGAACGTTTTACCATCCAAGTCTGATTCCTGTCGTATTAGCGGCCACAAAATCCAAAATATAAGTAAAAAAAAAACAACCTGCCGGGTGGTGGGCGGGGGAGAGAAGGTTTCATCATTCAGGCTGTAATCAGATCTCTGAGCTGATGCTTTGCACCACATCGGACATCAATTAGTCCTGGAACATGTTTCACACCGTCAGTCAACTTTTACTGCTTCTATTAGTCCTGCAACTTTTACAACGTTGTCATCCGTATAGGTATATGCAAAAAAATGTTAAAGCAATATATGGTTTGCGTTATTTTGGCGACCATCACTTAACCCTAAAGCAAACTCACAAGACCCTATTTATTCAGTAAAAGTTGCAGGAAGGTGGAACACACCAAAATTAAAACAAAATCATCATAACAACAAACCCAACCACACAAAACAAAAAACAAAAACTTTGGTGTTTTTTTACAACAACAAAAAAAAAAAAAAAACACCTATATGCTCATAGGTTAAAGGCCTTGCGACGATGCCATTTTCATAGCTACAAACAACCA